>CAUYPK010027941.1:0-26409 GCA_963574355.1 Loris lydekkerianus
CTTACAGTTGCTGCGGGATTAGTTCAATTGAACACACACAACCACTTGCCAGTTTTCCGCTGTTTTTGTCCTCTTCTTGGGGTCCAGAAGTCCCTTGCTGACTCCCTGTATCCTCAAAGGGATGATTATAGGCAGATCCCACCAGCCAGAGATGCCTGGAGTCTTATCTTCCCAGACTCACCGTGCCCAGTTGTAGGGAAGCTGTTACTCGGCCGCCATCTTTAATCTTAATCTATGGATCCAAATATTATTGTAGTATTCATCATTTTTCCACTACAGAGCTTTGCATGTGCATGTCCTTGTTACTAATAATCTTTTTTTTACAAGTTTTGAAGGTGTAATTTTATAAAAGGGAGTTCTTAGTGGTGAATGAGAATTTTGTATACAACAGAGCCAGTCTAACATTCATGAGAACCTGAGCTTTCAGACTCTAACTCAGTAAAGTTTGGTATTTGATCATCAATGGTTGTAGGTTACTGTTCAACTTTCAATTAGCTAAAATAGTAAAGGAGGTGGTTGGTAAGATGGGTTCAGGGTAATTTGGTGAAAAAAATGGTAGAAGACATTAACAAACGAAAGAACATATCATGCTCGTGGCTGGGAAGAATCAACATGGTCAAAATGTCTATCCTTTCCAAAATAATCTACAAGTCCAATGCAATCCCTATTAAAATACCAATGTCGTATTAAGATTTAGAAAAAAATCTTCGTTTTATATGGACCTAGAAAAAACCTCGTATAGCCAAGGCAATTCTTAGTAATAAAAATAAAGCCAGGGGTATCACCTTTTCAGAGTTTAAACTATACTATAAGTCTGATAGTGATCAAAACAGCATGGTATTGGCTAAAAAATACAGACATAGACATTTGCAACTGAATAGAAAACATTGGGGTGAAACTAACCTCTTATAGCCCCCTGATCTTTGATAAACCAACAAGAACATACACTGCGAAATAGAATTCCCTATTCAATAAGTGGTGATGGGAGAACTGGATAATCATATGTAAAAGACTGAAACTGGAACCATACCTTTCTCCACTTACAAAAATTGATTCAAGATGGATAAAAGATTTAAATTAAAGGCATGAAACAACAAAAATCCTCAAAGTGTGGGGAAAACACTTGAATATATCAGCCTGGGAAAGATTTTATGAAGAACTTTCGTGGCAATTACAACAACAAAAAATAAACAAATGAGACTTAATTAAGGAGACAGCAACCAAAGTAAACAGAAAAGCTTTAGAATGTGAAAAGATATTTGTATATTATGAATCAGACAAAAGCTTGATAACTAGGATCTACAGAGAACTCTAACAAAAAAGACCTAATAATTCCATTTATCACTGGGCAAGAGACTTGAAAAGAACCTTCTTTAAAGAAGGTAGATGGATGGCTAAGAAACTATAAAAAAAAATGCTCATCCTCCCTAATCAGAGAAATGCAAATAAAAACTACCCTGAGAGATCACCTAACCCCAATGAGAATGGCAGAGTCTCAAAGCTGTAGATGCTGGCTTGGATATGGAGAGAAGGGAACACCTTTACACTGCTGGTGGGACTGCAAAGTAATAAAATCTTTTTTGAAGGAAGTATGGAGAATCCTCAACTCAAATTAGACCTCCCCTTTGACCCCACAATCCCATTACTAGGCATCTACCCAGAAGAAAAAGAATGTCCTTTTATCATAAGGACATTTGCACTAGACCGTTTATCCCGGCTCAATTTATAATTGCCAAAATGTGGAAACAACCTAAATGCCCACCAACCTAGGAATCCATTAGCAAGCTGTGGAATATGTATACCATGGAATACTATTCCGCCACTAAAAAAGATGGAGCTTTTACATCTTTTGTATTAACCTGGATGGAGGTGGAACACATTCTTCTTAGTAAAGCATCGGGAGAATGAAGAAGCAAGAATCCAATGTACTCAATTTTAACACGAAGCAAATAGATGAGCTAATACAATGTGGTGGGGTAGGGGAAATGAGGGGGCGGGGGTAGGAAGGAGGGAGAAGGATGGGGGGTCATGGTGTATGGCACCCCTCTTGAGGGTGGGACACAATTTGTAAGAGGGACTTTATCTAACAAATGCAATCAGTGTAAACTTATTCTTTGTACTCTCAATGGATCACAATAAAAAATATATATATTTAGCATATTGATAGGACAATTGGAGTATGAAATGCCTGTCAATGAAAAGATAGTTTATTACTCACAGTTGCCAAGAGAAGGGGACGTCCCATGGAATGGCGTCCACATGGGAAAGCACAGGGGTTGATCAGGAAGCAGAGGGAGAGAGGGCACCTCTGGGCAGGCACTACAGTTTGTGCTAGAACAGGTGAGGCAGAGTGAGAAGGTTTGGGGTTGGCTAATTTAAAAAATTTAAGTGGGCTTGGGGATATACCAGCTATCTCTAGTTGTCTTGTTCCTAGCCCTGATTAAGGCAGGTGGATATTGCCCTAGAGTACTGAGCCCAATAAAGGAGACAGATGTGGGCTCCAGATTAGTTGTTTTGTCTCTGAAGAGCATGGTTATAGTTGAGTTGTTTGCTGCCTTTGAGAACTGGATCATTGTGGAAACACTGTCCCTCCAATATCAGCAAAGCCCCAGATGTCAAAAAATAAAAGTAGAGAAAACAAAAAACAAAATGGATACAAAGACCAACCATCAAAGTCTTTTGTGCAGGGGGAAGCTGTTTTTGTTTTTTCATGTGTTTCTGTGTGTGTGTTGTGTGATGGGGTCAGGAAGGGAGGATATATGTACCAGCAATGTGGGTTCAAGGGCATTTTACTATTTATAATAAATATTTTAGAGTGAGTTGCCTATGCTCAAAACTGCCAACCACATGTTTCAGTGTTTATCTCCTTTTTCCCTGATGACCTTTATTTAGCATAAAATTCTTTCAAGGTTTGATACTTAATACTATACCTAGCCCCTTTCAATAGATGTGCTGCAACTATATAGGAGATGAGAGCATATTCTACAAGGTGCTAAAGACTTTCTAAATTTTTTTTTCGGATTGTTGTTAGTTGGGCATTCAAGGATTTCAGTTTGTCCTTTTCGCTGTTTACACTTTCTAGACTAGTGAGAAAAAAACAAAAAAACTGACTCCACAGTCTTTATAATCATGGTTATTTCCATGGTTACCAAGTGCTCTAGCCACTTGACCTTCATCTGCACAACATCCCTCATCCTGTGCCGCCAGGAGGGATCATTTGTGTTGTCATGATACCACCACATGCGGTAGTGTTATTAGTGTCCTATTTACCCCAACAAAGAGCTTATTTTTCCTCTTCTCAAATATATGAACAGCTCACTTATGAAGTCTTATTGTGGTATGACTTCTGAAACCTTGCAAGGTGAAAAACCCCTATTTTCTAAAACTAAAAATCGATTCCTGTATTCATTGGTATCTCTGCTGAAAAAAGATAGCACCGTTTCAGTGAGTAACTGAGTGGAGTTTAATAAATGGATGTTTTTACAAAGGTGTAGGCAGAGTATAAAGAAACCATTAAGAGATATTGCAGTTAGCAGGAGAGGGCAGTCGTCTTATACCTCGTCCTAAAATGGCAACAAGGAAAGAAATTGTCTAAACCCAGGGCATTTTGCTATTTAATATTCTGCTATTTAGTATTCTGATGAGCACTGCTGTCCCTATGAGATGGATGCCATTTGACCGTGACCTTGCAAGAAGGGAGTCTGTAAAGTAATAAACTAGCCTTACTTTCATCTCATCCTCATCTACCAGAGTGAACCCAAGCAGTAGACCAAGAAGCTGACAGCTGGTAGACACAGTCTTCATAGGTAAGCTTCCAACAAAGGAAAAGTCCAGGATGGATTTGTCAGGGAAGACTCAAAACACCCAGCACAGGTACCAGTCAAGAAGAGAAAAATTAAAGCTTATTCTGGCATCTTGATCTTTTTCTTCTAAACTCCTAATGGGTTCCTTCCTCTTTCTCAAGACCTAACAATGTTAAACATTAGTGGTTGCCTTTATTTTCTATCAGGGAGAGTAAATTGTTCTTCCACCACCAAGTATTTTAGTCTTCAAAATCAAAGGACTGATGATGTATTATGAAACTTAGGAATAAACTTTTGTTTTTCTATTATTTTCTACTTGTCCATATATTTAGTGACTTACATTCCTAAAACAATACTCATATGCAAGGCATGTTCCTATCTTAACATTATTTTTTAACCTAAATATGAGGAAAGAAAAGGACGATAATCAGATAGGTTGTGATGGCACTTTCTGTCCTGAAAAATAATTTCATATACCTGAGATCAAATCTAGACCTTGCCTCTTCTTAGCCTTATTGACTTTGAATAATTAAAAAAAAAAAAAAATTCTGAGTTTCAGTTTTCCTACTGGGGAAATACTGGAGGTGAAATAGTTAACATGACCAAAAGGTTTTATTATTAGAGCTAATGTAGATAATGTTTCAGGCATAACTTCTATTACATATTAGGCACTAAGTAATTAAAAAGAATTATTAACCGTTCAAAGCAAAGAAAAAGATTAAATAGGTGTCTATTTTAGACACCTGAATTAGGTGTCTAAAAGATGAATGAATCTCCATAAAGAAATGTGGAAATTAATTTTTAAAACATTTCTACTTTTTAGAATCCTAACAAAATGTACATATTTATGTATATACTTGAGATCTGATTAGAAATGTGTACCCACCAGTCATATGTATAAACTGACAATCCCTTTTTCTTTTTTAGCTTTAGAGTTCTCACCACATCCATGCACATTTCCTTGTCATAAGAAATTTAAACTCCTGCGAGCCAAACAGTTGAGAAATGTGTGTGGTCCAATGTATTAGCTGCTTTGGGGCTTTACAGAGTGAATTGAAAACATCAATATTAATGGAAAACAAAGATTATCAGCCTGGATTGCACGCATAACAGAGCTGGGACATTACTAAATTAAAGCCGTTTACAATTTGATTTTCTGTATCCCTTAAAATCAGCTTACATGCAAAACTCTGAACACTAAAATGAGCTTAATTTCTTGTAAACAATTCTGCTGAACACCATAAATTTCAGGCTTCATCACAATCCTTCGTTCAATTCAGATTGGTTTAAGGAAAGCTATTGTTACATTAAAATCTTATATAGAAGGTTTATTCCTTCTAATTTATACCAACAATTTTCTAGGGAAAATTTTCAACTGTCATAATTTTTTTTTTTATCCATGTCTAGAATGTTAAAATTAAGAACTAATTGTTTAATGGGTCAAACATTCCTTTTGTTTTTTATATATGTTTTTCTTATTTAAAAGGATTATGTAAGTAGTATTTCTCTATTTTAGGGAATACACCTTTTAGAATTCTAATGTTCATAATGCAATCCATACCTTTTTCAAAAATCACAGGATATATTAGTATTTTTAAACGTGGGAAAAAGTCACTTCCTGGTTTGGGCAATCATCCATTTTGCTTTCTTTTTTGTAATAAGATTTCTTTCTTTCTTTCTTTTTTTTTTTTTTTGATATTCACTTCTTCCTGGTGCCGTCCATGTAACTCTGTGGAAGCTAAACCTATCTGCAAATCTGTCTTCCAAGCTAGTCCGAACATACATTCAAGTTATTCATGGGTTTTTGTTTTTTGAAGGGCTTATGATTCCATTAAAGTCAATGAGATATAAGGAAGAGTGTACGTTTTCTATAAAGGCTTCTTGGAAGCAAGCATTTTTGATTTGTAATTAAATTTCTTTTGAGAGAATTACTTAATTTTGCGGGCATTGAATGAGGAAGCCGATTGCTTTGGAAGCTGGCTGGCAGCCATTCTGTGACTATGAAGGTTTCCAGCCTTAAAATGATGCAGACAGAAAGGAAGAGAAAGAGCAGGGATGGGACAAATTTCATGCAGTCTTTGAAGGCATCCAAGTCTGACTTAACTCCTTTCTTTCAACATCTGTATGTGGTCTGGCTTTAGGTATATATACTACAATTTGCCATTATTTTTAAGTTAGAATATGTATAGCATTTTTTAATTTAGGTCTATAGCTTGCAATGGAGAGATTTCTAACAAATGCAAGCATGTTCCCCTTTTAATACACCTTTTTTCCCCTATTCCACATTTCACTGTACCCACAATGTGCTATTTAAATGCTCATCGTGTTCTGGAGCCTTTTCTATGTATATGTGGAATTCAAACAGCTTTTTTCCATTTCAAAGTTTTCTTAGGAAATTATCTTCAGTTTAGATATATGATTGCATTTTAGTTATGATTTTAAAATGGGGTTTTAACTGTATTTTTGGTCACCCTTTGCATATCCTAATGAACCTGCTGCTGGAGTCATCCCAAAAGCAATGGAAAGGGAGTTCCCACAAAGCAGTGGGCAAAGCCATTGCAGATGGGGCTGGTTGGGATTCCAAAGAAAGAAGCACTCAACACCAGGGTGGTGTGTCCAAAGCATTTATTACAAAGAGAAAAGGGGTATTCTACCTGAGTATGCCCCCAGCCGGGTGGGTCAGGGGATGGTGTTTGTATTAGGGTTTAAGGAATCTGGCTCAGGGCTGAGGCCAGATCCTTTCAGTATTTTGGGCAACAACCTAGATAACTTTATTAGAGCTTGAAAATGTTTAAGGCTGTGGTTTGTTTTCCAGCCTGCTGGGAACACCTTCAGCTGGCTGGGTCACAGAGCAGTTAAGGCACTCGATGATTTTTGCTCAGCACATAGAAAGAGATCAAGCGAACTGGGGGGCCCTACATCTGTTTATTTGACATTCCCAGATAGCATAAACAAAAATATGAGGAATACTTGCTAGATGTAGATTGAAAAACATCTAAATAATACATATTATTATATAAGAGAGTAATACATACATATGGAAAGCTACTTAATTTATATTTCTTTTTGTATGTCTTTTCATTGTATACAATGTTTATGCAATTTTCTGATATTTAAGTCTTTGGCAATACCGTTTATTATAAAGTAATTAAAAAGCATTTTAAAACACACCCACAATCCAATACTTCATACTCACACCAAAATCGAATTCTTCATATTCATTGATTTATGTAACTTGGCCTTAAAAAATGATGTTCATAATAGCACTTGACATAGTAATTAACATGCTATTAAATGCATTTTCAACACTTATTAAAAATTCTACATTCAATTTCATTTATTGAAAATCTACTCAAGAAACTTTTTTAGAGAAGCGAAAGTAATTTGCAGGGAGTTGTTTTGTCCCTAATGGTGACAACTTCTAGATTTGAGTAGCATCATCTGAAGAAAAATTATCATTTTATTCCATCTAAACATGTTCAGAAGAAAATGTGGTTCATTCAGAATGCTAAATATCCAGAAAAAGAATTCACCCAGATGTTTGATTCAAAGTTGAATCCATTAACTATATGAATCCATAAAAACCTCTTGTATTTAAACACTACTATCATACTGAAACATGCCTCCATTTTTCCTCAATAAATATCATAACCAAATAAAACAACTGAGGGAAAATATAGGTTTTTAGCAGCTATTTAATGTTTGTATCTAAAACCCAAAGACTGTTGCTCAATATGGATAACAGAACCAGAGCATTATTTTCGCAAATAACGTGTTTACAAAATGAACATAATAAACAATACACGCTATTATTTCTCATAATACTTGCTTATTATAACTTTGTTATTATTTCACCCTGATACAAATGGAGAACCACGTGCTTTTTTTTTTTTTTTTTCTTTATTACTGCAGTTTTTGGCCAGGGTTGGGTTTGAACCCGCCACCTCCGGTATATGGGGCCAGCGGCATCCTCCTTTGAACCACAGGTGCTGCCCCACACATGCTATTTTTTTCCATGCACTTGTCTGCAAGGTTTGTGCTTTGTTCAATCATGGAAACAAATGGGAAGAAACAAGAGATACTTTTCTCACGGACGACAATATTGCCTACCAACTGGCCTAGACGATATTGTCTATTGTCTTATCAAATTGCCCATACCTCAATGTTCAGATCATAGAACATGCCCAATTTGCTATACGGGTGAAGGACAGAGAAATTAATTGCCTATAGTTACAAAATTTGACCTTTGCATTCAAAAGCAAGCATTCCAGACTTAAATCCCACGTTCTGCATCACTAGATTTGACTCACTAATCACTGAAGTAATAAGATTAAAATTATATGCTTACCAATAAAGTTTTATTTAAAAATTGTACTTTTTAAATAGATGGATGGTCATTTGTTGGCAGTCATTCATTTGATAGCAAAGACATTTCAGTAACAAATAGAAAGCTTTTCAACCTGAGTATCTTTATCTGCCGCCATAAATTCCAAACTGTTATATAAGTATTCAGTTTCCTATCAGATATCTAGTTTGGTGGCTGGTGTTTTGAGTTCTGATCCACTGAGTGAAGATGGATATGAACGCTGAGTTGCCTTTACCTGAATTTCCCACTGATTTCACTAAGAGTGTCTGAAGAGTGAGTGTATGTTCACTAATATTTATTAAAAAGAACGATTTAATTCACGTTTGAAATCTTTAGTGTGCAAACACAAAAGCATAAACAAAACTCAAAAAGCTGGAACCTTTTGATATATAACAACTGTTTGAGATAATGGTACTTTAAAGAAGTTAACATGCAAATCAGATCGCAGAACGTTTTTCTCCACTGGAAGTAACTGTTTTTACTTTACTATCCTTAAAGAGTCTTTAAAAACAACCTGTCAGAAAGCTGGAAGTCTTTTTCTCATTACTTTTTAAGTAGATGATTTCTGTCCAATCACCAGTGTTTCAAACTTCCTTATTGAGTGAATTGTTAACATTAAGATAAGAATACACAGCATTTGGGAAAGATTTTCTGTAATTAGGTTGCAAAGACAATTTTCTGTAATTAATTAGGTTGCAAACCTTCCTCTTTACTCTTAATGGATATGCATAGATGCTGGTAGACTATAATTTGAATTTTTGACAAATAGGACTGTTGTCAAGTATGGACAATAGGGGTTGACCATTTTGTTATTATTTCACAAAAACACCGCTACTTCAGTTGCACAAATTATACATTATAAATTTCTTTCTCAGGAAAAGACAGCCAAAAATTGCATCTGCAGAATGATCTTTTAAAAAAAATTACAGCTCACAAATGCCTTTTGATCTGATAAATCATTCAAAATCATAAAGAAATCAGTTCTTCCAGAACCATGTATTAAATAGGGATTCTTTTACCCAATTTATGCTTTTGTTTGGTTTATCAAAGATCAGATGGCCAGATGAGGCTTGTTTTATCTCTAGGTTTGTTATTGTATTCCATAGATCAATATAGCTATTTTTGTGCTAGTACCATGCTGTTTTTGATCACTGTAGACTTGTAGTATAATCTAAAGTCTGGTAATGTGATCCCTCCAGATTTATTTTTGTTTCTTTGAATTTATTGGCTAGTTGGGTTCTTTTCTGGTTCTGCATGAAATGAAGTACTTTTTTTCCTAGTTCTTCAATGTATGATGTTGGTACTTTGACAGAGATTGCATTAAATCTGTAGATTGCTTTGGGTAGTAGTATTGAACATTTTAGCAATGTTAATTCTTTCCAGCCATGAGCATGATCTGTTCTTCCGTTTGTTAATGTCTTTTGCTACTTCTTTTTTCAGAGTTTTATAGTTTTCTCTGTAAAGATTCTTCACATCCTTTGTTAGATATACTCCCAGGTATTTCATTTTCTTTGAAGCTACTATGAAAGGTATTGTGTCCTTGATTACATTCTTAGTTTGGCTGTTATTGGTGCATGTGAAGGCTACTGATTTGTGGACATCAATTTTGTATCCCAAGACATTACTGTGTTCTTTAATTATTTCCAGGAGCCTTGTGTTTGAATCACTAGGGCTTTCTAAGAATAAGATCATATCAGCAAAGAGCAAAAGTCTCACCTCCTCTGTCCCCATTTGAATACCCCTAATATCCTTCTCTTATCGGACTGCATTGGCTAAAACTTCCATTGCTATGTTGAATGGCAGTGGTGGTAGAGGATGTCCTTGTCTGGTTCCAATTCTAAGTGGAAATGTTTTTAGTTTTACTCCATTCAGTATGATATTGAGAGAGGGGTTGGGGAGGGTGATTGAAAGGAGGAGGAAGAACAACTGGTGGAATCTCCCCTAATGTATACAATGTGATGATGTTCAGAACCAGCATGCCCCCTGAGTGAAGGGCTCAACAGTGAGAATAACATAACATAAAAATTTGTGCCCTCATGTCAATTTTAAAATAAAATCACACAAAAATCCTTAAAGAACTAAAGAATCCTTAAAGAACTAAAGTTTCCTTAAAGAATCCTTAAAGAACTAAAGATTCCTTAAGGAACTAAAAGTCAATCTTCCATTTGTTCCTACAATACTATTGCTATCTAGTAGACATACAATCATCTTATCATAAGGATATTTGTATTAGAATGGTCATCACAACTCAAGTCACAATTGCCAAGAGGTGGAATCAACCCAAGTGTCTATCATCTCATGAATGGATTAATAAACTGTGGTATATGTGTACCATGGAATACTGTCTAGATGTACAAAAAGATGGTGACTTTATATCTTTTGTATTAACCTGGATGGAGTTAAAGAACTTTTTTCTTAGTAAAGTATCATAAGAAATAGAAAAGCTATATCCAATATATGTGATACTAATATGAAACCAATAGATAAACAGCTATATTTCCACACATTTCCACACATTTCCAATAGATTGGAAAAACACAATTAAATTCAAGGGGTGGAGCAGGAAGGAGAGAGGAAAGTAGGGAGGGGGATTGGTAAACTCTCACCCACTGGGCACAATGTAAGGGTATACAGAACAAGTCCTGGGTGAAAGGCTCAACTACAAGTTGAACTTTACCCAACAAACACAAGTACTGTAACCTCATATTAATCTGAAATTAAAGCCACAAAATTCAAATCCAAAAGAAACATACTTTTTTTGCCCCTCTTTTCAACCTTTCTTTCTTTCCTTTTTTTTTTTTTTTTTTTTTGTAGAGACAGAGTCTCACTGTACCGCCCTCTGGTAGAGTGACATAAGGTCACACGGCTCACAGCAACCTCTAACTCTTGGGCTTACGCGATTCTCTTGCCTTAGTCTCCTGAGTAGCTGGGACTACAGGCGCCCTCCACAATGCCCGGCTATTTTTTTGTAGCAGTTTGGCCAGGGCTGGGTTTGAACCCGCCATCCTCGGCATATGGGGCCGGCGCCCTACTTACTGAGCCACAGGCGCCGCCCCCAACTTTTTTTCTTGTTCTACGTTGTGTAGAATAAGGGTTAATATACATATAGATACAGTCAACTAAGTGACAGTCAACTAAGTGAAACATAAAACTATTTTTTAACTCACTTGTTTTATTTATTTATTTTTTGTTTGTTTGTTTGTTGTTTGAGACTGAGTTTCACCAGGTTACCCTGGGTAGAGTGCTGTGGCATCATCATAGCTCACAGCAACCTCAGTCATTTGGGCCTAGGTGACCCTTTTGCCTCAGCTCCCCTTCCCCCAGTAGGAGGCCTACAAGCATCTGCCATAACCCTTGACTAGTTTTCTATTTCGGGTAGAGATGGGGTTGTGCCTCTTGCTACGGCAGGTTTCAAACTCCTGAGCTCAAGCAATCTACCTGCCTCAGCCTACCAGAGTGCTAGAATTACAGGTGTGAGCCACTGTGCCCCAGCTTTGATTGGACAAAATAGTTTAAAGACTGATGTGGTGTTTAAGATGAGAAAATGTTTGACCTGATATGCTAGTGGCAAAGATTGTTTTTCAATTTTATGGTTAAGCTCTGATATCCACATAAACACTGGTGTTCCCATCATAGGCACTAGTCAAGTTGGGCAGTCTCTGTCGTGAACCTTGTGGGCAGTGCAGATGGGTGCATGTGAACCAGAGTGGACAACACAGGTCAGCATTTCAGGATGGCCACAATCAAGAGCCTAGTTTGTGAGAATTTTTGTGACACTTGTTGGAGGTCCCAAAATTAATGTTAGAATCCTGTGGAAGGCAGAATAAGTTTTGCCCTTGCCCTAACTGTGGCTCATGAATCCTAAGATATTTTGACCATACTATCATTTATATCACTTTAAATATTTGTCAAACTCTGGGAAATGAAACATATATATATAGAGAGAAATACCATTAATATTTATGTATTATCTTATATCCTGCAACTTATTTAATTCATTTATGAGTTCTGATTTTAGTGAATTCTTGAGAAATTTTTACATATAAGATTATATCATCTATGAATAGAGATAATTCCACTTCTTCCTTTCCAATATGGATGCTTTTTTTCTCATTTTCTGGTGCAAATTCCCTGTTTACACTTCCCAGTATAATGCACAACAGAAGTGGGGAGGTGTTGTCTTGTTCCTGACCTTGGGGAGAAAGCTTCAAGTCTTCTACCGTTAAGTGTGATGTTAGTTATGGGCTTTCTGTAGATACCTTTTTACAGGGTTGAGGAAGTTTTCCCCATGTATATTTCTGGTTAATTGTGTGTTTTCATAATGACAGTTGAATGTTAGAATTTGTCAATATTTTTCTGCATGAATGAAGTCATGTGATTTTCTTTTGATTGATACAATTTATTTATTGATTTACCAATGATAAATCAACCTTGCATCTTTGGGATAAATTTCACTTGATTGTGGTATAGAATTCTTTTTATGTGTTGGATTTTAAACTGCTGGATTCAGTTTACTGAGTATTTCTTTTGTGAATGATTGTGTCCTTATTCATTAGAGATACTGATCTGTAGTTTTCTTTTGTTGGGATGCCTTTGGTTTTGATATTAGGATAATATTTCCCTCATAAAATTATAAAATTTTCTTCATCTTTTGGGAAGAATTGTGAAGAAATGTTTGATACAATTTAGCAGGGAAGCTATGTAGACCTGAACTTTGTTTTATTTATTTTTTTTTAATTTTTTAATCTTTTCACTTGTATGCCTATAGAGATTATCTATTTCTTAATGAGTTAATTTTGTAGTTTGTATCTTTGCAAACATTTATCTTTTTATCTAAATTATCTCATTTGTTAGCATAAAATTTATCATAGCTTTAAGAAACAATCATTTGTATTTTTGTAAAGTTAGTACTAATGCCCTCTTTTTCATTTCTAGTTCTGGTAATTTGAGTTTCTCCCTCTATTCCTTGATTAAGCTATAGCTAAATGTTTCCAAATTTTGCAAATCTTTTCAAAAAACGAGCTTTGGGTTTCTTTGACTTTCTCTATTTTTAAAACTCCACTGTTCATTTCCACCTTGATCTTCATTATTTTAATTCTTCAGATTCCTTCCTATTTAGCTTGTTCTTTTTCCAGAGTGTTAAGGCAGAAGTTCAGGTTATGGAGTAGAGATATCTTTCCTTTTTATAAAAATCTAAGCATTTAAAACTATGAATTTCCCTCTAAACATTAATTTTGTTTCATTCCTTACGTTTTTGAATTTTATATCATTTCATTAATTTCAAAGTATTTTCTAATTGCACTTTTGATTTCTTCTTTGACCTATTGGTCATTTTACAGTGTACTGTCTGCCTTCCACATATAAAGCAGTTTCCCAAAGTTCTTTTCTGCTTTTGATTTATAATCTAAAGTGCTCCAAAAGACATTATTTCATTCTTTCTTATGGCTGAGTAGTACTTTATAGTGTGTGTGTGTATGATGTATGTGTGTGTGAGAAAGAGAGAGAATGATTGACAATGTTTACTTAGGCTGTCCAGAAAGTATACAGCCATGTGTATTCAGATTATGTGGCTGGATACTTTTCAGATAACATATATATATGTTATCTTTTTTTTTTTTTTAATGCATTGGTTGATAGGCACTTAGGCTGATTCCACATCTTTGTGATTATAAACTATGCTATGATAAACATATAAGTATAGGTATCACTTTGATATAATGACTTCTTTTCCTAGCTAGGTAGTTACCTTATAGCAGGATTACAGGATGGAATGGTAGATACACTTTTAGTTCTTTGAGAAATCTCCATACTGATTTCCATAGAATCAACTTTATTTCTTTTTCAGCCCTGCCTTTTTTTTCCTGTCCCTCCAAAACTTCAAATACAAGAATGTTAGATGTTACATCTTTTTCTAATAATCCCACATTTCTCTAAGATTCTGTTTTCTTAACCACTTTACTCTCTTTCTGTTTTAAGACTGGGAAATTTCTATCATTTCAACTTCACGATCATTGATTATTCTATTTCCTTCATTCTATCATTGAGCCTATCCAGTGAGTGTTTTGTTTCTGATGTCATATTATTCATTCTAACATTTTGGGTTGTTTATATTTTTTATTTCTTTGCTAAAACAAATTTCCCTTGTTCCAAATATTTTTATAATTACTTGTTAAAGCACTTTCATGATGCCATGTAAAAAAAAACCTATTAGAAAATAGCATCTATGTAATTTTGGTGTCAGTGTATGAGATTATCTCTTCTCATTCAGCTAAAGGTTTGCCTCATTCTTTTATGGAAAGTGATTTTTCAACTGAATTCTAACATTTGATGTAAGACTCTGGACAATTTAAATCCTGTGCTTAGCAGACCTCCACTGACAATACTGCAGAATGGATAATGGGTGTAGTATGTGCCTTTTTATAATTATCAGGAGAGTGTATATGTGCAGGTGCTCCCCAGCTTTCATGGACATCTGAGATGAGGAAGGACTCCTTGTTTCAAATGAGTGGATGTAAGAGTTGGGGTTCCCTAAACTTCAGGTAATAACACCTTGGCTGGGAATAAGAGAAAATCTTTATTACTATCCCCCATGTGGGGTCTCCAGTGCCACACGGAGCTGGAAGTGGTCTCATTGTTCCTGAGTAGTGGTAAAAACTTGGCTCTGTGTGAGAAGGTAGAGAAATGCCTGGTTCCTGCTGGAGGGAGACACATGTGCAGACGTCCTTCCTGGTCTCTCCTAATACCACGTGGTTGGAGACTTCTTCCCTACCATTTAGGAGGGAAGAAGGTCTTGGGTCTCTACTTAGCACTTCTAATGCCACCGTGGCAGAGGGAGGGTTTGAGTGACTTAACTGTGGCCTGACAAGAGTGGAAGTTGATTCCTTTCACTCAAGCTTTGCTCACAAAGATCAGGATGGGGCTTTGGTTTTCTTCTGCCACTGCAAAAGTATGCTGAAGTAGAATTGTTATTATCTGAAACTTTTCTGGTTTGCTATTCTTTCTAGATAACTTTTTCTGGCCCATTGGATAGAAAAATAAGGCTTTTCTTGGTGTTCTTCTGTATGTTCCCGTTGGGAATTAGAGGTTACCAACTACTCCAGCAACTGTTCTGGGATCGATGAGGCAAACATTAAATCCAGAGAACTAACCATCTTGCCTTTGCTCACATCTGGAGTTTATTAGCACATCTCTTGTTTCTCTTACTTTCAGATTCTTCTGTTTGTTTGATGTTAATACCCAGGATTTTTACTTAGCGGTTGGAATAAGGAAAAGTAAATCTGCTCCATTTTGTTCAGAAGTGGAAATTCTCTCACTCAACTTTTAAAGTTTGATTGGAATTCATGTGGTTCTTTTTTAAAAGACTGAAATAGCCTCAATTAAATGTTTATTATAACGATGAATGACAGCAAATGACATGTGATATGTCTCTATATCATTTCCTTTGGTGTTTGGCACTAAAGAGGGTAAAATTTCACACGTGTGCACATGCACGCACCCACACACACACCTGTGAAACTATTCATGCTTCTTTGGTCAAATGCAACAGTGCTGACCATAGGAACAGATCGTCTCTCTGAGACTCTGTGTTGACTCAAGAAATAGATATTGTGTGACTTTGACCTTGTAAGTAGATGTAATTTTGGCTATTTAACTAAAAGGCCATACTTGTCCAATGTCTTACTTAACAAATTATCTGCATTTGACACAGTCATTTTTCTTTTTTTTAATGGTTCTTCATCTTCCCCATGACTAAACTTTGAACACAGGTTTTAATCTCTACCTCTGACTGAATATATTCATACTTAAGTGATCTGATCCACTTTCATAGTTTTAAATACAATCTATGTACTGATGGATTTTTATGTCTATTTGAGACTCCTCTAGAATGCAGACTGTGCACTCTGCTACCTTTTCACAATCTCAGGTCAAATGTCTCAAAGGCATTTTAAGTTAGGATGACCTAATCTATATTCTCAATTCTCTCTCTCCTCAATCTGCATAGCTTTTAATCTTCCCCATCTCACTAAATGAGATTCATAGATGGTTTAGGAAAAAACTCCAGACTCAAGCTCAATTTTTCCTTTTCTTCTATGTTATAATGCAGTTCATCAGTAAATTCCATCAGCTATACCTGTCGATATGTTTACTGCTCTAACCACGGGTCAAGCTACGTTGATCATTCATATGAATTATTTATTTTTTACATATACATGTGTTTATTAGGTTTCCTTTTTTTTGCCTTCACAAAATTAAAAAGGCTTACATTTTAATAACAATAACAATGTTTAAAATAAGGACTAGAAATAAAAATCTCATAAAGAACAAACATAAATACATTCAGAAAAGGAATCAGACAATTGCTACCTTGAAATATTAAGCAATAACACATGAATTATTAAAGTAGTTGTTCACCTGGGCTCTGCTTTTCATCCTTTATCTTGTAGATGACTCTCACTTTTCAAACAGCAGATCTCTTAAGAATTACTATGTTAGGATTATAGAATGGAAAATACATATGTTCCTGATTAGATAATTTTAATTATTGACTATAACAACAATTGTCTTTTTTTTTTTTTTTTTTTTGAGATAGAGTTTTATTCTGTCACTTGGACTAGAGTGCCGTGTCATCAGACTAGCTCACAGCAACCTCAGACTCCTAGGTTCAAGGGATTCTCCTGCCTCAGCCCTGAGTAGCTGGGACTATAAGTACTTGCCATGACAGCCAGCTGATTTTTCTATATTTAGTAGAGACGGAGTCTTGCTCTTGCTCAGGCTGGTCTTGAATCTCTAAGCTTCATTGATGCTCCTACTTTGGTCTCCTAGAGTGTTAGGATTTTAGGCTTGACCCACTGCGCCTGACCGAAAACAAAATTTATCTATTTGTTACAGTCTGAATGCCATTTTAAAATGAATTGATAATGTAGGCTACTATAATTATCAAAATGATACTGAACCAATTATAGATTGGGATCTTTTCATTAACAAGGAGTGATGGTGAAACAAAATTACCTAATATTTTATTTTTCTGTAAAGTCAAGAGGATATAAAGCAAAAAACTGTAATAATCACTTTCTAATTCTTATGTATGAAACTACCCTTTATAAAGTTGTTAAAGGGACATAAGATGGGAACTGTTTAGGAAATCATATTCCCTTGTCTGCTTTTCTATAATTACTCACTACTCAAGAGTCATATAGCTGATTCCCACAAAGATTGTGAGCTTCCTTCATTGCTCTCATAGATAACATGACCTTCGTTAAACCTAAGACTGGTTTTTGAGATATCTTCCAGGCTATGCATTCTGGTTGAAGAGCTGACACACCAGACCTCAGGCCCATGCTGAGGAACTGACTCAACTGGTGTTGCAACCTCCACCCAAGAACCGACTCAACAAAGAAGATAATTTCTACACCCCTATGGTTCTGCCCCAAACCCAGCAAATTAACAGACCCAATGGCCTGGCCTAATGTGTGCACAATTTTGGGAAGTTGTGTTATAGTATATAGAATTCAAATCCTCTAAGAGGATTAATTTTTAAAATGAAAAGTAAATTTTTCCTTAGGGTATTAAACCTTTCAGTTACCGTATATACTCGAGTATAAGCCGAGTTTTTTCAGCACAAAATTTGTGCCGAAAAACCCGAACTCGGCACAAATTTTGTGCCCCCCCCCAAAAAAACTGGGCTTATACTCGAGTATATACGGTATATCTGCACCCCTTCTTTAAAGTGTTTGTTTTACATGTGTTATTACAGAGATCTTCCTAAGGGTTAACATGCAATCACTATGCAAATCCATCAGAACACATTTAAGTTTACTTTGTCTTTTTAACAAAGCCACAAGGTATAGGTAAGCATGGTGAGTATATTTATATAAAAAAAATTCTGCCTGCATTTTAAAGCATCAAGCAAATTTTAGTTAAACAATATCTTCCAAATGACTCAGACTCCTGCTAAGGAAGGATGTGCACAGTAGCAATTAGGACAGTTAATCAGTTGGATTTGCCATCTAAAGGGGAAAAATCATTAACAAGACACTAGGTGGCCAGTGACAGCTTAAATACTTACAAATCACAAAATTGTCAGCTCTTTCATTTAAAATGGATAGGTTGAGCTTTTTCGATTTAATTTTTTTTGATTTATGTCACTTTGCCAAAACCTAAATACTTGGGATCCTGTCATGTAGAAAGCCTGAAAACTTGTATAAAAATTAAACAAGCAAGTTGTCCTAGATCAGTTGCTAATATCTTCTCTGCACACTATGCTGGGGGCTCATTAGACCTTAGCAAGCATCACAGATTCACAGATTCCCACACTGGAATCCAGACATTGAACACTTACTGCGCCCCCACCGTTGCCTGTACACCATGTCACAAAAGAGGAGGCATAGCTCCTCCCCTCAAGGACTTCACAATCCACTGAACAAAATGTCTTTTGAAACATAATGACTAAATGGGCGAAAATGCCACAAAATTAGGAGATCTGTTCTATCAAGTGGCATAAATGAACAAAGTCAGGCTTGTGCTAAAAGTATTTAAAACAAGCTGTAAATCGAGGACCAAAGTGCCAAAAATCATTTGGAAAAGTATTTGGAAGATCTCTAGTAAAAATATGCATGTTAACATTTAATGTTCAATTCACATGCTTTAATGTCCTAGACTCATAAATACCAAGTCATCAAAACAACTTTTTGTAAAAAGCAATTTTATTGAGCTATAATTGATATACAGTAAATTGCACATATTTAATGCACACAATTTTCTGAATTTAAACACATGTCTGCTGCACGCATGAAATCATCACCATAGTCTCAAGATAATAAAAATATCTATCGCTTCCAAATTATTTATATCCTTTGGCTTATTTGTTTTTGTTAAGGATAGTTAACATGAAATCTACCCTCCTAACACATTTTTAAGAACATATACAATATTATTAATTACAGGCACTATGTTATACAGCAGATGTCTGAAATTAATTCATCTTGCATAACTGAAATTTTATACCCATTGAACAACAAACCTCCATTACCTCCTCCCATGGCCCCTGGTAACCATCATTTGATTCTAAACTTCTTTGAACTTGGTTTTTTTAGGCACTCACATAAGTGAAATCATGTTGTGTATGTCCTTCTGTGACTGGGTTATTTTATTTGGCAAGATATTCTTCCAGTTCATTCAGGTTACTGAAAAGGGCAGAATTTCTTCTTTTAAAGGCTAAGCAATATTCCATTGTGAGTATATCCCATTTGTTCCTTACTCATTAATCTGTCAATTAGCATTAATGTTGTATCCATGACTAAGCTGTTGTGAATTGTGATGCAGTGAACATGCTGGTGCAGTAACCGCTTTAAGATCCTGGTTTCAGTGTGGAGGATGTATACCCAGAAGAAGGATTTCTGAATTGCATGGTACTTCTATTTTTCATTTTTGGAGGTACCTTCACATTGTTTTTCACAGAGGCTGCACCATTTGACATTCCGCTCAACAATGTTCATAGGTTCCAGTTTCTCCACATCCTCCTCAACATTTCTTACCTTTTGTCTTTTTGAAACTAACTGGTATGAGGTGATATATCATTGTGATCTCAATTTGTATTTCTCTGGCTATTAATGCCATCAAGCATATTTTCCTATTGCTATGCATCATTTGTATATCTTCTTTATGGAAATGTCTATTCACGTACTTTGCCCATTTTTTAATTGATTTTGTTTGTTTTGATACTAGTAGTTCTTTTTATAAATTGGATACTAACCCCTTTTTAGATACATGGCTTGCAAATATGTTCTCCAATTCTATGGGTTGCTCTTTTGTTCTGTGGATTGTTTCTTTTGCTATGCTGAAGTTTTCTAGGTTGATACAGTTCCATTTGTCTATTTCTGCTTTCGTCGTTGTGCTTTGGTGTCATATCCAAGAAATCATGGTGAAGACCAATGCCAAGAAGCTTTATTTCTATATTTTCTTCTAGGACTTTTACCATGTGAGGCCTTATGTTTAAGTCATTAACTTATTTTGACTTGATTTCGTGTATCATGTAAGAAAAATCCAAATTCATTATTTTGCATGTAGATGTAGTTTTCCAACACCATCGGTTGAAGAGACTGTCTTTCCCTCATTGTGAATTCTTGGCCCCTTTGTTGAAAACCACTTGGGTATATGTGTGTGTGTTTGTTCTTGGGCTCTCTGATCTGTTCCATTGATCTGTATGTCTGTCATTATGTTAGCACCATACTGTTTATTTATTATAGATTTTTAATTTACATGAAATCAGTTTTGTTCTTTCTCAAAGATAAATTTGGCTGTTTCAAGATACTCTATCATGATTCCATATTAGGATTTCTTTTTTCTATTACTGGAAAAAACATTGGGATTTTTATGATATATACTATTGAATTTTCAGATCACTTTAGGTAGTATAGATATTTTGACAAAATTAAGTCTTTCAATCCATGAATATAGAATATCAATTTATTTATGTCACCTTTCAGGTTTTTTTGTTTGTTTTTAGTGTACTGAATCAACTTTTGTCACTTATTTTTCAAGGATTTCTTTTGCATAACTTGTCAGGTTAATCATGTGATTGATCAAATTCAGTCGGGATACTCTAATGTGTACTGAGATTTGCTAAGCTTTCTAAGGTAGTTGTGGATTCCATTTCCAAAATGTGTTCTTTTCTTCACGGGTTTTCTTTATAATAAAAGAATAAAATTATCACTGGGACCAATACGACAAAAATTAGTATCAAGATTGTATTCTAATAATCATTGTGACTCTCTTATCATTGAAGTACCTACTATTAATTAAATCCTGAGTTTAAATATACACACACTTAGAGAAACAATATGATTTCTACAACTTACATAAATCAAACTTAAACATCAATGTGTAAAAAATTGCTGCCATTGCAACTCTTTGAAGAATCCTTTAAAATTAATTAAGTGACATTACTTGAATAATATTTACCAAGTAATTTCAGGGAGCTTGCTTTGCTTATTAACAAAAGATCTAAGGGTCAGTGAAGCTTTAATCAAATAAATAATGTTCAGCAAATAATCAATTAAGCATAGTAATGATGCTTCATAAACCTTTAAAGCTAAGGTGTAGTTAATGTCATTAAATTCATTAAAATTTCATGTGTATTAGAAGTATTGGAAACTCTTATTTTGAGCTATAATCCCTTTTGCCTTCATATTTAGATAAGTGTGGAAATCAGTGAGGTAAGGGAATTCTGAAAAAAAGTTCAGAGAAAATAGTGTCAAGAGACAACTAGATAGTCCAAACCACCTGGACCAGGAGGAAAAAGAAAGAATTGAGTGTAGTGTTATGTTCTAGCTAAGATCCTGTGAACGTGTTAAGAGAGATAGAAAGTTCCAAGTTCCAAGTACAAGATTTAAAAAACAAAAATTTAAACTCGTTTTCTCTAAAATCTTTGTGAAATGTTGAATCTCCTATATGGAAACCACAAAGCACTCCTGTTTTTTTTTTTTTTTGTTGTTGTTATTGTTGTTGGTTTGTTTTTTGAGACAGAGTCTCACTTTGTTGCCCTTGGTAGAGTACCCTGGAATTGCAGCTCACCGCAACCTCCAGCTCTTGGGCTTAGGCAATTCTCTTGCCTCAGCCTCCCAAGTAGCTGGGACTACAGGCACCTGCCACAATACCCAGCAATTTTTTTGTTGCAGTTTGGCAGGGGCCGGTATACTACCACCCTCGGTATAAGGGGCCAGCGCCCTACTCATTGACCCACAGGCATGGCACTGCCCAAAGCACTCCTGTTTTAATGACTTGTAACATTCTATGAAACTTATGGTGATAGTTATTGGCATGATTGGATAAATAGACAATGCCCTGGGCAACAAGGTAGAGCACCCTACATTTGAAATGTAGTAAAATTGAGAGGGGAAAAAATCAACAAAGACTTCTTTGCCTTAGAAACAGAGAAAAAGGTAATGGCAAAGTGTAGAGGACAGAGTGTACAATGGGATGATTTTTTTCATAAACTGAATATACTGTAGAACCATCTTCTAGTCAGTGATTTTCAACCAGTGTGCTGTGAGACGATTTTAGGTGTGCCTACATTTTTAAAGACTATTAAATATTTCAAAAGAAGTTCAAACCACAGTTCATATATTCTTTCTACTCTTTTTTCTTTTTTGGATCAACATAATTTAAGTGTGCTGTGGAAATGTAACTATAGGTTAAAGTCTGCCATGAGATAAAAAAGGTTGAAAACACTGCTCTCAATTAAGAATGAGATTAACCCTATTCTCCCCTATTGACACAAGTCCCTCCCAACCAAAGAGAGCCATTAACCTAACTTCTAACAGCTGGGATTAATTATATATTTTTAATTAATTTCTACATAAGAATGCTAATATTTAAGATGAAACTTTTAGTCTGTGTGGTTTCTTTTGCTTCTTTAGCATTTGTGAAATTTTTCTATATGATGCACATAATGGTAGATAGCTTGTTCTCACTGCTGTGTGCATACTAGAATGCTGAGTGGAACATGGATTACTTTTAAAATAGTAGTTATGTATTTATATTTTTCTCACTTTTTAGAAAAATATACCTATAAATGATTCAAAGATATGAATGCTTAGGATAAGATCAGAGCATGTATTTCTATAAAAAGTGAGAGGAAATTTAAAGGAAATTTAAATTAAAAACATGAATATTCAAAACAGAGCTATGCTTAATTGACAGCATAATATAATTAAGCCATGGGTCCTTATCATGTGATTCCCACATAGTGGAAGGAATAGTGTTATAGTCAATTGAATCAGCAGTGGATATCCTCTTAGAGTATGATAATTGGTGAACTGTTAAAGTCTTCTGCAAGATTAACTATCAATCTCTGTGCTGAATCTCTTAAGGTCACTTAAACATGTCTGTCGCAATGTATCTACCGATGCTCTACCAATAATTTTTTTTTTTACCCAGTTTTTCCTACCTAGTTACTCTAGAAAGAACAATAATGCCTCTTCTTAGAAAAGAAAGAACTTGAGCCAATGAAAATGAAAGATCTTGCCCCAAATTGATCCCCATATGGAAAAGGTATGTTGAAATGTATTCTAAGGATTTTTTATCAATGAGAGCTAAATATAAAGCCTAGTCTGAGAGAAATCATCAATTTAGATGACCTTAGCCAGAATCTGTTGAAAATACAGTAGAACTACCCAAGAGGCTGTAAAAACTGGTCAACATATGAAGGCAGCCAATATAAGGAACTAGGCCTACTATACTAATATATACATGTGGTGCATGTCTGTTGGAAAATTAGGTCAACTTGGGGAAGTGGTCAATGTAGGGAGGTGGTCAACTATGGAGGTTCTACCATATTTTGGTTTAAATAACTGGAGCAATATTAACATTCTGAAAGTATCAGATAATCATGGCTATTAATTTAATTCATAGACTTAGGTCACTTCACAGATCTGTTATCCCTTTATTGAGGGACAGGCCTTGTTATTATGAAGAAGAAACTTCTACTTTTAATTAGATGAAACTTATCATATTACTGTACATTCTACATATGTATATTTTCCTCTAAACCTTTCCCAAGAAATTTGCTATCATATACTGAATAAAAAGAGTCCTGAAACAAGGATAATACCTTGGCATTCCAGAAGTTATTAGGTCCTACCTCTAAATGGATGCTAAATCCTAGAGACTCACAATTTTACTATTATCTTCGGATCAGATTTGAAGAGTGAAGGATATGGGGGTCTGGTGACAAATGGAGATATGACTTAGCTTGTTACAGTTTTAGTTAACAACTGTGGTTGTTCCTTAGTTCCTGAATATATAGTTGGAATAAAAATATTTAGTAGCTAATGGAATTCCCCAAGTGGTTTCCTGATCTGTGAAGATTATTTTTATTGGAAAGACCAAGTGGCTGTCTATGGAACTGTCATCCCCAGCCAAACAGTAATTCAAGATCAGAGTTGAACTCTGTACAGAAATTATAGCCAACATCAGAGACAAGAGAAAAGGGTTTATACCACATCCTTGTTTAACTCACCCATTTCTCTGGTACAAAAAAAATAAGATGCATCTTAAAGATTATTATGAATTATTATAAAGTTTAACTGATTTTGATCCCGGTGCAGTATCTTTACTGGATAAAATAAGCTGCATCCCCTGGTACCTAACACAGAGATGTTGACTCTGTATTGGAAGTTGTGCATTTCATGTGGAAGAATACAGGGTATCCCAAATATCACCCATAAAGTTGCCATACATAGGGAAAATGGAAAACTGTAGATACATGTACATTTACTTTCTAAATATTCATGACAAAATGTCACAGAATATTCTCTAAATGTTTACCACCTTGTAAAGTTTTGTCATGAATATTTTTTAAATAAAGGTATTAGCTATATTTTCCCTGTGTATGGATCTGATGACCAAAAAAGAACAAGAACCCTAGATGTTTCAATAAGACATAGATGTTCTAGAAGATGGGAGATAAAGCCCATGAAATCAAATCTGTCCTATCATGTGGTTTCCAATAGTCTGGTGGTCTTGCAGCTCACACCACCTACTATGAGGAAAAAGGCAATGTTTGGTGTAACTATTTGGATACTGAAGACTACACACACCATATCTGTGTAGGCTGTTTCTACTCTCTAGGTAACTGAGAAGGTCACAGTTTGGCACAATATCTGGGACAAAAGAGGACTTAACGTAAGGTCCATGCTCTAGTGGAAGCTTTCTTGACATGTGAGCCTTATGATTGAGTTTCCAGTAGTATTTGATGTGTCTGTGGCAGATTGTGCATCAATGTGGAGCCACTGGAGGGAATCACAGTACAGATTACTGAGAGATTGTAGCAAAACTATGATGATCTCTTCTCATAGTTATTATTAACTTGCAGAGACGGAAGTTCCTGGCTCTCTAGTAGGCTCCTGACCATAAGTCATTACATCACTTGGCAACCTCAGCTGCCCATTCAATAATATTTGATCCCTCATATCATAAGACTGTTTGTATGCAGCAATATTCTGTTAGTGGAAATGGCATGTACAAGACTGAGGCCTTGGGAGACACAAGTAAATTGCCCAATGGCTTTCAATACACTTGTTTTCAGATCCTGGCTTTGCTCAGTGGGTTCATGTACTAAATGACTAACTTGGCAAGAATAGAAACTATGTGTGAGCTCAACAGTGTAGACATTCCCTTATTGCAACTGACCTGCTCTGTGCCCAAATGCTTAAAGAAAATGTTCATGCTGAGCCAATACAATGCCATTTTCTAGCATATACACAATTGTGGATTGGTTACACTAAATGTCTTCCTTCATGACGGATCATGGTTTCCCCCCTCCCCCTGAAATAGAAAGTTTTTCTGGATATGGAATAACCATTTCTTCCCATGACACTTCTGTCAGTGTCCCCATTTTTCTACTTACATGAGGCCCTAACCCTTGCCATTTAGTTGACACAGAACTCTTTCTTTGAGGAATTCATTTTACTACTAATAAAGGGTTTCAGAGGTCATGCCATAGAATTCACTAATTTGACTATGTGCCCATTCCTCAAAATCAGCTGGCCTCATAGAATGAAGGAAATGGCCAACTGGCAACTCCCTTGCAATTCAGTCTAGGATAGTAAAAGAAGAACCTGGACAACTAAATGTCCTGCTCTATGCATTGTGGCATATGTCTTAAAATAGTAGACCACATGTCGTGCTGTTCCCCAACAGCCACCTGCGGAGAGAGGAGTGCCCTCACTATAATGCCTTGGAATCCATTTACAGTACTTTCTTTTCTGTCCACACCAACTTGGGGGCCGTTGGACTGTAGTCCTAGTTCTAGTACCCAAGAGAAAGGCAGCTAGTCAAGGATCATAATCATGGTTCCATTAAAATGGAAGATAACAGTGCCAACTCTTTGGACTCCTCTTTTACTGAACTAACAAGGGAATGAGTTTCTTTGAATGAATTTCTATACTGTGGTACTTCATTGAAATTACCAAAGGAAAATGAAGTTGCTACTGCACAAAGTAGAGATGGAGGACTATGCTTGGACCCCAAGGTTTCCTAAGGAATTATTTGTATTCTCATGCCCAATAATCGAGAACCAAGAGATGGATCCAGCTACATACCGTTATTTGATCTTTGACAAGCCAATTAAAAACACTCAGTGGGGAAAAGATTCCCTATTCAACAAATGGTGCTGGGTAAACTGGGTGGCAACCTGTAGAAGATTGAAACTAGACCCACACCTTTCACCATTAACTAAGA
>CAUYPK010027942.1:0-18655 GCA_963574355.1 Loris lydekkerianus
GCTGTTTTTTGTAGTTTCTATGTTGAATCAACTTATTGTATTAATTAAAACATTTTGTTTTTTGTTTTTGTTATGTTTCCTTAGAAAAATAACAAGACTGACTGATTGATTTATTTTTTAAAAAAAAAAAAAAAAAAAAAAAAAAAAGCTGGGCATTGTGCAGCTACTTAGTAGGCTGAAGCAAGAGAATCGCTTAAGCCCAAGAGTTTGAAGTTGCTGTGAGCTATGATGCCATAGCACTCTACCCAGAGTGACCGCTTGAGATTTTGTCTAAAAAAAAAAAAAAAAAAAAAAAAGGAATTCAAAACCAGGCCAGGCACAGTGGCTCCTATCTGTAACCCTAGTTCTCTGGGAGCCCAAAGTAGGAGGATTGCTTGAGCTCAGGAGTTTGAGACCACCTAGAGCAAAGTAAAACCCTGTCTCAACTAAAAACAGCAAAAAGGGCCAAGTGCAGTGGCTCATACCTGTAATCCTAGTATGCTGGGAGGCCGAGCAAAACTGATAGATTGCCTGAGCTCAGGAGTTTGAGACTAGCCTTAGCAAGAGCAAGACCTCATCTCTACTAAAAATAGCCAAGTGTTGTGGTGAGTGTCTACAGTTCCAGCAACTCAGGAGGATGAGGCTAGAGGATTGCTTAAGCCCAAGAGTTTGAGGCTGCTATGCCACCACAGTACCCTACCCAGGGTGACAGAGTAAGATTCTGTCTGATAAAAAATAAAGCAAAATATTAGCTGGGTATTGTGGTGCATACCTACTATCCCAGCTACTTGGGAGGGTGAGGCAAAAGGATCACTTTAACCCAGAGTTTAAGGTTTCTGTGAGCTAGGCTAACACCAAGGCACTTTAGCCTGGGCAACAGAGTGAGACTCTGTCTCCAGAAAAAACAAAGAAAAATTAGCCAGGAGTCCTGGTGAGTGCCTGTATATAGTCCCAGCTACTCAGGAGGCAGAGGCAGAAAGACCTAGCCTGGGCAACACAGGGAGAACTCTGTCTCCAAAAAAAAAAAAAAAAAATATGTATCAAAACCAAAAACTCAGAGGAACTTTACCTAACAAATAGAATCAATGTAACCCGGTTCTTAGTACACTCAAAGACTCCCCAACAATAAACAAACAAACAAAAAAAACAAAAACCTATTAGGGAAGAAATACATGATAATAACAACTTGATAGGCAATCTCTCCTGATACAAAATAATAGAAGAATAAGTGTTGTTAGTAAGCCAAAAAAGCCCTAAGGTCTAATATGAACCGTGGTTAAGCCTTCTTGTACAGTGAATGACAGTTTGAATGTCATCCTATTTACGATTTGTAAAATCTGATTTGGACACATTCACAGATTTGAACAAAGAGGCAAATAGGTAAGACAGCGATGGCCTCTGGAGAGCTGAGACAAACCAACAGAGAGAGATGGTGCTGCTCAGGCCTTGGAGAATACCAAAATGCACAGTTAACAGCAAAATTTGAGCCCAACAAAAGAGGCCACAGATCAAGCCTACGGAGCCAACTCCCTCTGGACTCTCCTCTGCCTGGAGGACACAGGATCTGCGTGTTAAGCTGGAGGGGACCAGGAGGAAGCACAGCTCCCAAGGACCCTGTGGCTTTCCTGGCCAGCCAATAGTCATCACTCACTACTCATCAGCCTTGTGCAGTAGCTAGCAGAGATCTAGAAACTGCATAGATGTGCCTGCATCCCTAATAAAACTAGATAGATTTGCCTGCATCCCCAATTTATAAAACTAATTTATAAAATTTATTAGTTTTATTTATTAAAACTAATAGTAGTTTTTTGAAACTAAAATTTATTAGTTTTATTACAGATATTCATAAAAATTCAATTTCAGGCCGGGCACAGGGGCTCCTGCCTATAATTCTAGCACTCTAGGAGGTCAAGGTAGGTGGACTGCTTGAGCTCAAGAGTTCAAAGACCAGGGCAGCGCCTGTAGTTCAGTGGTAGGGCACTGGCCACATACACCGAGGCTGGCAGGTTCGATCCCGGCCCAGGCCAGCTAAAACAACAATGACAACTGCAACCAAAAAGATTGCCGGGCCCCAAAAATAAAAATAAGGAAAAAAAGGCTCAGCACCTATAGGTCAGTGGCTAGGGTGCCAGCCACATTGCCACATGCCACATACGCAGGAGCTGGCGGGTTCGAATCCAGCCCAGGCCTACCAAACGACAACTATGAAAAAAAAAATAGCCGGGAGTTGTGGTGAGCACTTGTAGTACCAGCTACTTGGGAGGCTGAGGCAGGAGAATCACTTAAGCCCAAGAGTTTGAGGTTGTTGTGAGTTGTAACGCTATGGCACTAGTCTAGCAAGGGTGTCATAGTGAAACTGTCTCAAAACAAACAAAAAAAAAGGAAGAAAAAAAGACCAAATAAAGCTATAATTCTATAATTGGTCTGCTGGCACCTGTAGCTCAGTGGGTAGGGCACCAGCCCCATATTCAGAGTGTGGCAGGTTTGAACCAGGCCCTGGCCAAACTGCAACAAAAAAACAGCCGGGCGTTGTGGTGGGCACCTGTAGTCCCAGCTACTTGGGAGGCTGAGGCAAGAGAATGGCCTAAACCCAAGAGCTGGAGGCTGTTGTAAGCTGTGACACCACATATACCAAGGGTGGCAGGTTCGAACCCAGCCCTGGCCAAACTGCAACAACAAAAAAAAATACCTGGGTGTTGTGGCGGGCGCCTGTTGTCCCAACTACTCAGGAGGCTGAGGCAAGACAATCACCTAAGCCCAGGAGTTTGAGGTTGCTGTGAGCTGTGACGCCACAGCACTCTACCAAGGGTGAGGAAGTGAGACTCTGTCTCTACTAAATAAATAAATAAATAAAGTGAAACTCTGTCTCTTAAAAAAAAAAAAAAAAAGCTATAATTGGACATGGGTAAATATTTGGATAAGTTTGATACAGTACTACACAGCCTATAGAGCTCTGGCTTTCCATCTTATGAAATGATTCTGATTTGTGTCTGATTTCTGTCATTATCTCTGGCAGAAAAAGCAAGAGTGTTAATTAAGCAAAAAAATAAGTAACTAGTGAATTTCTGAGTGTGTCTAAACCTTTACAACGGCCTCTGATCCCATAACGAGTCTTTTGCCAAAGAGTAAATACAGTAAGATCACAGGGCCAGTACGAAGCCTTCAAATAAACTGAAATTACCCTGCTGCACAGCTGCACAGACACATACAGGGACCCACGTACAAGTGTTGCAGGTGCTCAAGCAAGACAGTGCTTTAAAGTGGAAAAGCAACTCAATGGCCAATTATTTCAATCCATTTTTCATTGGGATTCATTGGGGCTCACCTGTGAACTGTTCTGTCCCCAAGAACTAACAAGAGCTGTAAGACGTACCATGTTGGTATGCTAGTCCTGACTATCACTGGTCACTTAATTGTTCCCTTGCCCTAGAAAGCCTAAAGAGCTGGCAAAAATAGAGGAGAAAGTTCATGCAAGCGTCACTCACATCAGTGATGCTAGAGAATATTCTAGGAGTACTAGAAACCTTGGTTCATTCTCCAAATTAGGTAATACTTTGTATTCAAAGCTTTTCTGTACTCAGCTGGTCTGAAAAGCCTCCGATTTTATGAACATTTTAGTATGTATGTTTAAATTAACATATTTTGCACACTGTATAACAGTATTTGGTCCTCTAAGAGAGAGCTGGTTTAGAAACTATCTCCCTCACGACAGACACAGGCAGTATGACAGAGTCTCTACTAGATACTGAAGATTCAAGTGGATGTGAAAGAGAGGATTGGACCATCCTCTGAAGACAACACTGACCCCCACATACCCTGTGAACTGAAGAATCTATTTCAGAGTGGATGGAGCTAAGGCGGCACTTGATACAGGCTCCTGAAGGAGGCAGCAATGCAACTGCAAGCAGGGACTTGGGGCCTTGTTCGAATATTAGTAAGAACACACGGTGCTAAGAGCCAGGCACTGTTTTAAGGACTTTACATATATTAACTCATTTATTCCTCATAACAACCCTGTGAAACAGGTACTATTGGTATTCTTGGGCAGTGCCTGTGGCTCAAAGGAGTAGGGTGCTGGCCCCATATGCCTGAGATGGTGGGTTCAAACCCAGCCCCAGCCAAAAACTGCAAAAAAAAAAAAAAAGAAAAAAAAGAAAGAAAGAAAAGTGGTATTCTCAGGAAACTGATACACAGAATCACTTTCGGCTTGGCACCTGTGGCTCAAACAGCTAAGGCGCCAGCCACTTACACCTGAGCTGGCGGGTTCGAATCTAGCCTGGGCCCGCCAAATAACAATGATGGCTGCAACCAAAAAACAGCTGAGCATTGTGGCGGGCACCTGTGGTCCCAGCTACTTGGGAGGCTGAAGCAAGAGAATCGCTTAAGCCCAGGAGTTGGAGGTTGCTGTGAGTGGTGCTGCTACAGTACTCTACCCAGGGCAACCGCTGAGGCTCTGTCTCAAAAAAAAGAGTCACTTGCCCAAGGTCCCACAGCTAATAATATAACAGCTGGGCCTCAACCACAGGTAATATGATCTGGGAGTCAGTACACCTAACCATCATGCTGGCTTTTAACTAACTTAATGAGCTAAAGAGAAAACAATAGTAGCAGCAAATAAGCACCAGTGATTCTTCTTTTTTTTCTTTTCTTTTTTTTTTTTTTTAGAGACGGAGTCTCACTTTGTCACCCTTGGTAGAGTGCCATGGTGTCACAGCTCAAAGCAACCTCCAGCTCTTGGGCTTAGGCGATTCTCTTGCTCAGTCTCCCGAGTAGCTGGGACTACAAGTGCCCGCCACAAAGCCCAGCTATTTTTTGTTGCAGTTTGGCCGGGGCTGGGTTCGAACCCACCATCCTCGGTATATGGGGCTGGCGCCCTACTCACTGAGCCACAGGTGAGTGGCTCTTTAGAAGCTGTTTAAAATATGTCAGGCCATAATTAACCATACTGTAAAATAAGTTACTGAAATAAAACCAGAAATGTTAACTTTAACATGCTCTACTAGTTATTTTATATACATTTTATGTATTCATTATAAAATTACTTACTTTGATAGTAGTATACAAGTTAGTTTATAATAAGGACATGGTAAGTCTCTAATTTGTATTTAGATAGAATTCAAATAATCCTAAAGTAATAGGCCACCAAATGCCTGGTACCTCTTAACAATAAAAGTGATATCACAAAGATACTGTAAAGTTCTTAACAAAATTAATTAAAGCTTAGATAGACAGGCATATAGAAACTACTAATTGGATCTTTTAACTCACAAAACTTCATGCTAACAGTTTTAATCAATCTCTTTTTTATAGAACATAACCATCTCTTTTCAGTGGGGATAGTTTTGCAAATAAGCCAAAATTTCACAGGAAGATGGGACAGGGATTGTCCCCCTCCTCATTAGAAGTCTTTATTTTTTTTTTGAGACAGAGTCTCATATTGTTGCCCTTGGTAGAGTGCCATGGCGTCACAGCTCACGGTAACCTAAAACTCTTGGACTCAAGCAATTCTCTTGCCTCAGCCTCCCGAGTAGCTGGCGCCTGCTTTAGCTCAGGCTGGTCTCGAACCTGTGAGCTCATGCAATCCACTGGCCTCAGCCACCCAGTGTGTTAAGATTACAGGAGTGAGCCACGGCGCCTGGCTAAATGGCATTTTGTTAGGACTTATGGCAGCCTTATGATGTTTCAAATGCTGACAGAAACAAAAATGAGTCAAACAATATAAAAAGCAAACTATGAAATAAAGAATAAGGAAAAAGGAAGAAACAGTTCAATAAGCTTAGATATGACACAAAGACAGTGTCACAAGTCTTAGTATCTTCTTTATCTCCTAAATAAACTGAGCCAACAGGAAAAAAGGTCACCTCACAGAGAATGCTATGAGATTTTTAAGTTGCTAGACTCCTTTCCATCTTCTCCTCCTCAGCTCTTGATAACTGTTGTCAAATTCTACACACTGGCAAAGAAAAAAGGGGTGAAAGCTGAGGGATTTTATAGAGAAATAATAAAAAATTTGTTGTGATTACTTGAGCTAATATAGTATAGCCATGACATCATTTTATAATAAATGCCTAAAACATATCACCTATCCTTAAAGAAATGCCTGGGTGAACCTTTAAGACAATCACACAATACATGAAGAATGGATTTTACTACATTTTAGCAAGACAGCAACCTTCTTTTCCACCTCCCACCCATCCCAGGAAGTGAAATACCATTCCTTTTATAAAGGCATTGGTAAAAATTTGCCTGTTCCTTGTAATGACTGTCAAGTTGGAGATAATCCAGACAACTAGGAGTCTCAAACTTGTGTTGAGTATATATTTCTTATCTCAAGAGCACCTCCACAGACTTACAACATGGGGGCATCCATCTAGAATAGATTAGATTCACAGGGACTAAGCCACTGAGAAAGCTGGGAAGAGGGTACTGAGGAATTCTGCAAACCACAGGCTTTCCCATATTGAAGCAATGCGGCTGAGCCTTGGCTACAGGCCATGTGCTCAAAGGCCTCTCTGTCATAAGGACTCATATGCACTGTTTTTCTTTTTATAATACTTAAAAAGTTGAGATTAATTCAGACAGCATTAAAAACTCACCACTTTAAAGTGCACACTTCAGTAGTTTTTAGTATATTCATCATGTTATGTAACCATCACCACTATCTAATTCCAGAACATTTCATCACCCCAAAAATAAATCCTGTACCTGTTACTTCATACACTGATTTTACCCAAACTTTCTCCACAGTTATCTCTGTTGCCTAGGCAGGTATTTTAAGATGAATGAAATATACTATAGAGTATGTATATGGTAAGAAAACAAGAAGGCTATATTGTCTAGAAGATACGAAACCCAAATTCTTGTCATTTTAAAGAATTAGACTAATGTAATGCTTATAGATTGGCTAAGAATGGCAGAGAAACTTACATTCAACATCCATCATCACATAACACATTAGTTAAAAGAAGGGAAGACAATCTACTAGGATTAGCCATAACTGTCCATAGTTGCAATTTCAAAATACAGAAGATGCATATGGATAGTAGGAAAACCTCCTTTAGTATCAAGGATAGCTGGATTAAAACAACAACAACAACAACAACAACAACAACAACACAAAAACTTAATCATTAAGCAATCATTAAGTGCCCAGTCAAGAAAAATAATCACTAGGCCAGTCCACTAATTCAAGTAAGGTAACTTTAAATGCAACCTTATTTTCATCACTCTTCTAACCTAGAGTCTCTCCTAATGAGAAAAATAATCATTAGGCAAAGGTCTGGCAGGAAAGCCTACAGAAGTGTGCTGCTCGGCCTGTTGCAGGGCTCTAACCACCTAAGTGTGCTCATGGCTTCTAAGACACACAGGAAGGAGACCTCACCTTCAGGCATCAGGGTGTTGAGAGCGGGAGAAGTGTAGGTCCACGAGGGTGTCTTGCTTTTGTGCACTTATCTGGGGTGCTATTTCCAGAGAAGCAGCTCCATTATAGAGTGTGCCCAAGATGGATTTCTCTAAGTTGCTCTCAGAGTTGTCCAGCTGCCCTCACCAATAAGTCACAGTCTTTGTAGGATGATAGAAACCACCAGTCAAAGCAGATGCATATGGATTGTGGGGAAGCCTTCTTTAGTATCTAACATAGCTGGATTAAAACAAAAAAACTTAACCATTAAGCAAATCTCGACTTTAATCATTAATTTAGATTATAGCAAATATCAACTAGGTGTTAAGCTTAAAAGTCTACCCTTAACATGGGCACTTAACACTTATTAATAGGGATTTTGTGGGCTTGATTCAAAGCCACAATGAACTCTTAATTTTTGTACTGCAAGAAATTAGTTCTAGTTAATAAACAAGTAAATAAAGACCAGAAATGTTTATTGGTAATTTAACTCATTCTTGCTGAGGTTGCTTAGTAACACTTAAGTGACTTGTACAATAAGTTGTACCCTATTAATATATTTACAATTTTATTGCAATTTGCAATAATGACTTAAACACATGTTCATTTCTTGGATTTTCCAAAACATAATCAAATGCAATCAAGTGAAGTTCATGACACTTATATAATGTATAACTAATAAAACTGCCTTGAAATAGTTACGTATGGAAGTACAGCTACATTATCTTCAGTTAATGATGCCTAGCAAACAAGTCTTAAATAAAATGATGCCTGGATAGATAAGGTTATAAAACATTTATCCTCTGTCTACCAATTAGAAATCACCCCATGGCCAGAAAACTTCAACAAACCTTCACTAAACTAGAATTGTGTTTTCCTTTAACACCAAGGTATTAAGAAGTCTGAGAGTCAACTCTAATTATTACAGCTGAAGGAATGCAAAAATAATCTGTCTTTTAGTCATACTTCTTCTTATGGGGTCAAAATAACAAGGTCAGAGATGTGGATATTTTATTTTTGGAGACAAGAGTCTCAGGCTGTCACCCCGGCTGGAGTGCCATGTCATCATAGCTCACAGCAACCTCTAACTCCTGGGCTCAAGTGATCCTCTTGCCTCAGTTTTTTTTTCTACTTTTAGAAGAGACAGGGTCTTGCTTTTGCTCAGGCTGGTCTCGAAGTCGTGAGCTTAAGCTATCCACCAGCCTCGGCCTCCTAGAGTGCTAGGATTGCAAGTGTGAGCCACCTTGCCCAGCTTATAAATGTGGATATTTTAGATGGTAGTTTCTTATGACCTTTCAATTATACACTTCTAATAATATAATTGTTATAAAACAGTAAAAGCCAAAAGTTAGCTAAACTTGTAGATACATTTTGGGATCTAACTGCTACAAAACATCCCATTCTTCAATGTTTTTTATAAAACTTGTAACATACAAGATTGATCTGTTGTAAATAAATCTAGATTCATTCTTTGTCAAATGAAAAGATAAATTACCTAGAAAATGGTGGTCACACAGTTCTTGTATCGGAAGACTATGAATTTATACATTACCATTTTACTCAGTGCTAATCAAATACTTGGAGCTACATAACAGAGGATAGTCAGGCGGTGCCTGTAGCTCAGTGAGTAGGGCACAGGGCCCATATATAGAGGATGGCAGGTTTGAACCCAGCCCCAGACAAACTGCAGCAAAAAAACAGCTGGGTGTTGTGGCGGGCGCCTGTAATCCCAGCTGCTGGGGAGGCTGAGGCAAGAGAATAGCCTAAGCCCAAGAGCTGGAGGTTGCTGTGAGCTATGACACCGTATCACTCTACCGAGGGCGACAAAATCAGATTCTGTCTCTAAAAAAAAATAAAACAGAGGATAGTCTGACATAAGTTTTCTAAAAGGGTCTCGGTGCCTGTGGCTCAAGCAGCTAAGGCACCAGCCACATACACCTGAGCTGGCAGGTTCAAATCCAGCCCTGGCCCGCCAAACAACAATGATGGCTGCAACCAAAAAATAGCGTTGTGGCAGGCACCTGTAGTCCCAGCTACTTGAGAGGTGGAGGCAGAAGAATCACTTAAGCCCAGAAGCTGGATGTTGCTGTGAGCTGTGATGCCACAGGACTCTATCCAGGGCGACAGCTTGAGGCTCTGTCTCGAAAAAATAAAATAAGTAAATAACAAAACGAACAAACAAATGAAAAAGTTTTCTAAAAAAGTCGAACGTGGGTGGCGCTTGTGGCTCAAGGAGTAGGGCGCCGGCCCCATGTACCGGAGATGGTGGGTTCAAACCTGGCCCCAGCCAAAAACTGCAAAAAAGAATAAATAAATGAAATTAAAAAAAAAAAAAAGTCGAACGTGCTATACCAATTTGCTGAAAGAATTATTTCAGAGTTTCCCTTAAAGGAAGATTATTCAAGAATTTAGGCTTGGTGCCTGTACCACAGTGGTTATGGTGCCAGCCAGTCATATGTAGCAAGGCTGGCAGGTTCGAACCTGGCCCAGGCCAGCTATAACAACAATGACAACTATAACAACAATGACAACTTCAACAAAAAATAGCCGGGCATTGTGGCACGCACCTGTACTCCTAGCTACTAGTGAGTCTAAGGCAAGATAATTGCTTAAGTTTGAGGTTGGTATGAGCTGTGACACCACAGCACTCTACCCAGGGCAACATAGTGAGACTCTGCCACCAAAAAAAAAAAAGAGTTTAGAAAAAAACACCAACAAGATAATTATCCTTCAAACTGTTATGAATAATCCTTTTGGCTTACAAAAAGGTGGGTTTAAACTTTAAAGACTTTCATTGAAACACAAGAATAAAGGGTAAGAAAGGGAAGCATACTGAAAGGTAATTTTTGCTTTCGGTGGATTCAGTGGTGTTTGGCAAGATTGCCATTACGAGGAGCCTGAAGTTTCTAACACAGGCTTCTCTGGGGTTTTGTAACAACTACAGCAGATCACATAATTTCAAATAATGAGTTATACAAATACACAAAATTAATTAATTAACATATAAGAAAATTTCATTTGATAGGTAAAAGAAGTACCCATATTCAAAAGGAGTCTCTCTCTATATTCAATGGGATCAATGAGATAGATATGACGATACTCAGATTAGAATAATACTGGAAATTTTTGCTGCAAGGGAGAATGAAAAAAATGCTGGGCAGTTCAAAATTTTATAGCAAATATTGAAATGAAAATCATGCCTATAATCTTAGCACTTTGGGAAGCCAGCCTGAACAACATAGCGAGGGAGACCCTAAGCCCAAGAGCTGGAGGTTGCTGTGAGCTGTGACGCTACAGCACTCTACCGAGGGTGACAAAGTGAGATTCTGTCTCTAAAATAATAATAATAATAATTCCGAGCCACCAAGTGTACTAGTGCCATCATATGCATCCTCATGCTCCTTCCACCTGGGATGATAAATGGATGAAGTTTTCCAAATTGTCACAGCTTTTGAATGACAATAAATCTACCAAGGAAGACAACAGATTTCTATTTTTGAAACACACATACATATGAAGAAAGAGAACACCTACAACCTCCAATCATCCAATCAAACATGGGCATTTTGTCTACCCCTGTTGATTTTAAAGAGATTCTAAGACACCTACCTCAACAGCCAAGCCTCATTACTCTGTACTTACCCAAAGAATGGAAAGACAGATTTTAAACACAATGAGCATCAAGAGGACAAGGACTCAGATACTGACATTACACAGCTGTTCACTTGCTTCATCTGTCAATTCTAAAATAGTCTGAAAGCCTTTCTAATACATATAGATTCCATAGTATCCCCAATGACAACAAAACATAGAAACACAGGTTGCTGAAACCAAGACTCTCACTATGCAAAATATGTTTGGTATTTTACTGAAAACCACGATCCAAACGACCAGAGAAAGAAGTTCCAATTATGTGATGTTTTCAGATTTGCAAATCAAAACCACACTGTTGTGTGGCCATACCATTCAACTCATCAGTGTTCTCGAAGGTGAGATTATCTCACCAAAACAAAGGGAAGAACTGCACAAAGAATTCCAGGAAGAAAGGACCAGGAAAGCAATGGCCATATTAGAAAAATTATAGTTAACTTGAATTGCACTCCAGTCAAGAAGCTTAAATGATTTCAGCCAACACCAAAGAATCCCACAAAGAAACCAATGGATTTCCTACAACCTATAATCCCCAGTCGAAAAGGTTCCCAGAGTCTTCTGTGAATAACATACAAGAGCTCCTTCTGTCTACTTTTAGTTCTTTCTACTCCAACAGATGCTTCCTGCTCTTGGTATACTGAACAACGTAATACAAAAGTTGTTCAGGGATCCCTACAGACGGTGTCCCGGATGCTGATGCTGTTCCGAAACCTCCAGCAGTTGGGTCTCCTTTTACACATGCACCTCACTCAAGCGCCCCCAGGGATGAGAGACACTCACAGAGCATCAGGGAAAATGGAAAGCGATATTTTGCATGACAGGAGGAACCTCCTCTTATTCCTCTTTCTTCCACAGCACCTTGGTAGTGCTTAACGTGGCTTGAAATAAAACAAAAAGAAAGCGACCTAAAACAGACACACGAAGATTTCCAGTAAGAGGATTTTCCATCTTGCTGGACTCCTGTAGTGTCAATATATGGGAATCCCACTAATGCCGCATTTCGGCCGGGCCTGGGGACATAGTTGAACCCCTGTCACCCTTGCAGTCTCTTGACTCAGGCTGGTTCTGCACAACCCGCGAAGACACACACGGGCACTCAGGACCAGATTCGGCCTCCGAATGTTTATCTAAACAAACTGTTTAGGTGAATTCAAACAAGAGTGGCCCTCGTGGACAACCTACGAGCCTGGGGCATACAAAAGGCCTCCTGCGCACACTGCGTGGAGACGCGTGACAGGACTTCACGCTGAGCATCTTTCATACGTGGTTCTGAGGCTGGCCTGCACGGGAGTCGTCTGGGTCGTGTCTTGGACTTCGTACTGTCCCCAAGGTGCCTAGTACTGTGGTTTTATGGTCTAAGGAACAGTTAGGCCTCGAAGGCCTGGCGCAAGGAGTGTGCACTCCGCATCCCCAGCTCCCGCCTTCCCGACTCGGCGGCAAGGCCGAGTTTCCCGCCCCACGGCCCAACCAGAGGTTGGAGGCAGCTGAAGGCAGTTGGGACCGGCCCCAGCAGGTTGGAACCGGTCTGGGCCGGGCCGGAGGAGGAAGGGGGGGAGGAAGAGGCCGCCTCGCGCTCTCCCTGCGCGCGTGACTCACGCTGCCCGCTGACGTCAGGCGTGCGCGCGCGGCGGGAGGGGGCTCTACGTACGTGTAGTGCTGCGGTTTCTCGGGCTGTGCCTGCAGCACCTGAGCGGTAGCGGCCGGGGGCGCCGAGGAAGCTGCGGAGCCGCCGGGCCCGGGGCCCTTCGACATGGTCCTGTCTTCCTGCCTCTTCGCCGCTCCCCTTTTATTATTCAGTCTGCGCGGTCCGCGCCGAGGGCCCAGTGCGCCTGCGCCGCGCCACGGGAACGTGAAGACCCCCCACAAGGCAGCAAGGGCTGCCGGGAGTTGTGGTCCTCTGTTCAGCGGGAATTTTACCGTCGGCAGAGGGTTACTGGCAAAGGACAGGACCACAATACCCAGGGATCCCTATAGACGGTGTCCCGGATGCTGATGGCTACCGATGGCTTCTGGGAACTGAAGTCCAGTCATGGTTCTTACCGGTGCGTATTCTTTTTCACCGGGGACCTTTTCCTTGAAATTGGAATCCGTGGAGTAGAAGGGCCCCAGAGCTAGACAGGCCCTAATGACTTATGTTAAACAGTTCCAAGTGTAATTTCACTGGCAACAATGTAATAATTACCTTTCTTCCGTACTTAGTACAGCTCCGGCACGGTTCTTGGAGCAGTGCCTCCAAGTATTGTATTGTCGGTTCTTCACTATGGTCCTTTGATCTGCATGCACCTGGAGTCCAACATCCTCCTCATCCCTGCGGCAGGACTAACCTAAGGCATGATGTCAGCCTGCTGAATGCTTGAGAAGTTTTGCTAAAGAGTTACACTGCACAGTGCTGTGCCCGTGCCTTTACTGAGGCGCATCTTTTACCTTTACCAGCCCTGAAACCTGGAACTCCTCGATTTGGGTCCCTTCTCAACTCGACACCTGGCCTCACCAACTTGTTTCCAGTATATTAAGGGCCAAAGAAGAATTTAATTTCCTCCTAGAATAGTCTCTGAAGTACACTGACAAGTTGCAGGGGTGTTGAGAAGCATCCTGAGGAAGGACCTGGGTTTGAAGGGTTGTTAGTTATTATCCACTCTAGTTTCCTTATCAGGACGTCAGTCATTTTTCATAGGAAAAAAATCTTTTGCTTTCCTCACTTCCGGCCAAAGCTCTTCGCTTTATTAAAATAAGCTAGTTGCCCCAGGCATAGACATTTGATTCTGCGAGCTTTAGAATGGTCTTCACAGACATACGAACAATTGTCTTGTAACTTTGTTTTCCATATTGAATCTATTTCAAATCCATTGTTTCCAATTTACATTTTATTACATGAGATTTAGTTAGCTAATGATTGTTTCATTAAAGACACGCATTCTGAATGACCTTAGGTGGGAAAGATAGGACTAATGGAAAATTGTTAGTGTTTAAGAGTGACACATGCTAATGTTATTTAGCTCACAGTTACTTTACATCAGAAGCTAAATTGGCAGTAAACAAAGTTGAGAAATTGTCATTTGCTAAACAGGCCATCAATTGTTTAGCCACTAGGGGCGTTTTAAAATGAAAAATTCCAAAAGGACAAATAAAAGTTGTAGTGTATTACTTTAATCCTAGGGTTAAATCCAAGTAATTGCTTAATATGTTATTCCCAAAATACCTGTGTGATTTGATGTAGGAAATACAGTTTACAGCACCAGATTTTATTTATTTATTTATTTTAGAGACAGAGTCTCATTTTATTGCCCTTGGTAGAATGCCGTGACATCACAGCTCACAGCAACTTCCAGCTCTTGGGCTTAGGTGATTCTCTTGCCTCAGCCTCTGGAGTAGCTGGGACTACAGGTGCCCACCACAACCCCCGGCAATTTTTTTTGTTGCAGTTTGGCCAGGGCCGGAGCAGGGTCCGGGTTTGAACCCACCACCCTCAGTATATGGGGCCTGCGCCCTACCCACTGAGCCACAGGTACCGTCCTACGGCACTAGATTTTAAATAATAGATGTAGGCTCGGTGCCAGCCACATGCAACAAGGCCGGAGGGTTTGAGCTCTGCCCGGGTCAGCTAAACAACAATGATAACTGCAACAGGACAATAGCCAGGCATTCTGGCCGGCACCTGTAGTCCCAGGTACTTGGGAGGCTAAAGCAAGAGAATCGCTTTGGCCCAAGAGTTGAGGTTGCTGTGAGCTGTGACACCATAGCACTCTACTGAGGGCGACATAGAGAAAGTATCTCCAAAAAAATTTTAAACAAATAAATAATAGATGTATATACCATGAGCTTCAGAGTAAGCGTACTGAAAGAAGTGGGAGATGATACCATCTGAACTGCTTAATTTACAATAGAGGAAACTGAAACCCAGAGAAGTAATCTTGCACAAAGTTACTCAGTAAATTGGTGGCCGAACAGGAACTAACTAGGACAGTAGCCTACATGCTGCATCACATTCACTATTGTTTTCCTTGTATACACATTTTCAGTTCTTCCTCATTTTCTGTTGCTTTTCCTTCCCAGTATCAATTTAGGAAAAGGAAAAATATACCTGTATGACTACAAGTAAGAGAGTGTTTCAACTAATCATCTTCAAATGGATGAATGTAAGTTTATACCTTGTTTCCCCTGGAGTGTTATGTGTGCGTGTGTGTGTGTGTGTGTGTGTGTGTCAGACAGAGTCTCAAGTTGTCACCCTGGGTAGAGTGCTATGGTGTCACAGCTCACAGCAACCTCAAAGTCTTGGGCTTAAGAGATTCTCTTGCCTCAGCTTCCCAAGTAGCTGGGACTACAGGCGCCCACTACAATGCCTGGCTACTTTTTTTGTTGCACTTTGGCTGGGGCTGGGTTCAAACCCACCACCCTCCGTATATGGGGCCAGCGCCTACTCACTGAGCCAAGGCGCCATCCTAGAGTCCCCTGTTTCTTACCTCTTTTTTAGAACAAAGCAGGAGCCTCCATCTTACTTTTATTTTCTATTCTCAGCCTGGCATGAGTGAAATAGTGTAATTTTTCCCTAACTCAAAAATTTTGAAGGCCAGATGGGGTGGCTCATACCTCTAATCCTAGCACTCTGAGAGGCCAAGGAGAGTAGATTTCCTGAGCTCACAGGTTGGAGGCCAGCCTGAGCAAGAGGGAGACCTCTTCTCTAAAAATAGCCGGGCATTGTGGCGCGTGCCTGTAGTCCAAGCTACTTGGGAGGCTGAAGCAAGAGAATCGCTTGAGCCCAAGAGTTTGAGGTTGCTGTGAACTATGATGCCATAGCACTCTACCAAGGTCAACAAAGTGTACTCTGTCTTAAAAATGAATGAATAAATAAATAAAATAAAATATTCAGTGCCAAGAGTCAGAACAGCAGAGTAGGGACGCCCTAGGCTCTATGTCAATTTTCTGGGCTTTGCTTGGCTGGTCTTACCTTAAGCCTGCTTTCACATTTTACATGCTTGAGACATCTGGAGAGCTGAATATTGCAATCCATCCAAGACATTTATTTAGACAAAAGCAGGGATTAGCATTTTTATATATTTGCCATGATTCTTCAGAAGTAATACTTGCCAGGATATAGTTTTTAAGACAAGGGCACATATTTAGTTATCTTTCACTTATTCTTTATGGACATACTAATACTATGGTAGGCTTATTTCTTTTCTGATATAATTTATTTTTTGATACAGAGCCTCACTATGTTGAGAGGCAACGCCCGTGACGTTCCTTTTTTTTTTTTAACAGATCCTGCTTTTGCAGATTTTAAAAATATCTATTATTAATACTTACCCCTCCTCATCCCACCAAAGGAACTGCTTTCAGGTTAAAAATGTATATGCATTGGGCGGTGACTGTGGCTTAGTGAGTAGGATTCAGGCCCTGTATACCGAGGGTGACCGGTTGGAACTCGGCCCGGGCCAAACTGCAACAAATAGCCAGGCGTTGTGGCGGGCGCCTGTAGTCCCAGCTACTCCGGAGTCTGAGGCAAGAGAATCGCCTAAGCCCAAGTGCTGGAGATTGCTGTGAGCTGTGACGCCACGAACCTTTACTGAGGGCGACAAGGTGAGACTGTCTCTAAAAAAAAAAAAAAAAAAAAAGTACATGCATGGTATATAAAACACTTGATAATGTAACATGATTTGCTGACTTCTAATTCTCACACTACATACTTAATGACCGAAATGCTATGAAAAGTAAATAATACAGGGAACATATTTTAACATTGGAAAATATTTGCAAAAATTTCATTAATGTGGCCCTTAAGTTAGTGCCTTGCATTAACTTGATGCAAATAAAGTTAGGCTCCTGTTTATCTTACTTTCTTAAATACTAATAGAGACCAAGGCAATTCATTTACATTGACTTTCTATCGTAGAGCTTTGGAACTAAGGGAAGGATCCAAACATAGCTCCATTTTGTCCAATCAGAAGAGCCGCTTAGGGCTAAGCTCTGATTTGTCCATTCCTCTTTGCACTCATCCAATCATAAGGCCACTTTAACAGCCAATCAGCGGCCTGGACATCCACCAATCAAGGAACGGGCCCGAAGCACGGCCTTTGTGTCGGGGGATGTCAGCGCGTCGGCTAACGCGTCCACCAATAGTAAAGGTCGTTGGTGTATGCAAATAAGGGCTCTATGACGCAGAGACGCAGCGTGAAGCGTGGGTATAAAAACGGAGGCGTCGGGGGGGTTTGGAGCGCAGAGCGGTTTGGTCGGTCGTTGGGGAAGCATCTTTTCTTTGCTTGGCTACTGCGGCTCTTCATTGGGCACCAGAAGCGGCGCGGCACTCCTAGAAGTGGCCTAAAACTTCGGCGTTGGGTAAGCGTTGGCGGGTCTAACCGTGATTTTAGGCTTTGTCAGCCGTTGATATTGTGATTTTCGGCCGTTAGGAGCCGACTGGTGGGAGCTGCTCCGTCCGCTGGCGTCGGGTGTGGGGCGAAGTTTCCCCTTGGGGATTCGGGCCGGAACTGCGTCTCCACCTTGTTACCGGTGGTGATTCAGAGGCCCAACGCGGGGTTGTGGGTAGTCGGGCCGCCGCCCGTCGGGGGAAGGAAGTGACTCCTCCCCGCGCCTCCCCCTCCCGGGGGAGGCTGCTGCTCGACTAGCCGCCTGAGTCATTAGGGGAGGGGGAGGAGGCAGCGGCGGCCCTGGGCCATCTGCCGCTGCGTAGTGGGGTGCGTAGAGGCGGGAGAGCACGGTGCAGGGTGGTTTTTGCGGACGGGCAGACTCGGGGCCTGTCTCCCCCGCACGCACACCCCTGGGAGGCGAGTGAGGTGGCGGCCAGGAGCCCTGCCGCGCGGCCTCATTTACGGGTGTTTTTTTTAGGTAAAAGAAAATGGCTCGAACCAAGCAGACCGCTCGTAAATCCACTGGTGGGAAAGCCCCCCGCAAACAGCTGGCCACCAAAGCTGCCAGGAAAAGCGCTCCCTCTACCGGCGGGGTGAAGAAACCTCATCGCTACAGGTAGGCGACGTGAGGGAACAATGACGCGCCTCTGTCCTGGCCCTCGGTGTCCGTTTACACTCTGCTCTGCTTGCTTCAGGCCCGGCACCGTGGCGCTCAGAGAGATTCGTCGTTATCAGAAATCGACTGAGCTGCTCATTCGGAAGCTGCCTTTCCAGAGGTTGGTGAGGGAGATCGCCCAGGATTTCAAAACCGACTTGAGGTTTCAGAGTGCGGCCATTGGTGCGCTTCAGGTACTGGAGACAAAGGCTTGGGCGCGGGGGGAGGGCTTGTGGGCTGCTCTCCTAGAAAGGAGTTAATGGTGTGACTCTTGTCCTCTACAGGAGGCTAGTGAAGCGTACCTGGTGGGTTTGTTTGAAGATACTAATCTGTGTGCCATCCACGCTAAGAGAGTCACCATCATGCCCAAAGACATCCAGTTGGCTCGCCGGATACGGGGAGAGAGAGCTTAAGTGAAGGCAGTTTTTATGGTGTTTTGTAGTAAATTCTGTAAAATACTTTGGTTTAATTTGTGACTTTTTTTGTAAGAAATTGTTTATAATATGTTGCATTTGTACTTAAGTCATTCCATCTTTCACTCAGGATGAATGCAAAAAGTGACTGTTCACAGACCTCAGTGATGTGAGCATTGTTGCTCAGGAGTGACAA
>CAUYPK010027943.1:0-23674 GCA_963574355.1 Loris lydekkerianus
AAATGGGATTTCATTAAACTGGAAAGCTTCTGTACAGCTAAGGAGACAACAACCAAAGCAAATAGACAACCTACACAATGGGAAAGGATATTTGCATATTTTGAATCAGACAAAAGCTTAATAACTAGGATCTATAGAGAAGTCAAATTAATGCACAAGAAAAAAGCCAACAATCCCATATATCAATGGGCAAGAGAGATGAACAGAACCTTCTCTCAAGAAGAGAGACAAATGGCTAGCAAACATATGAAAAAAATGCTCATCATCCTTAGTTATTAGAGAAATGCAAATCAAAACCACCCTGAGATAACATCTAACCCCAGCAAGAATGGGCCACATCCCAAAATCTCAAAACTGCAGATGCTGGTATGGGTGTGAAGAGAAGGGAACACTTTCACACTGCTGGTGGGACTGCAAACTAAGACACTCTTTTTGGAAGGAAGTATGGAGAAACCTCATAGAATTCAAGCTAGACCTCTCATTTGATCCTGCAATCCCATTACTGGGCATGTATCCAGAAGGAAAAAATACCTTTTATCATAAGGACACTTGCACTAGACTGTTTATCACAGCTCAATTTACAATTGCCAAAAGGTGGAAACAGCCTAGATGCCCCCCAACCCAGTAATGGATTAACAAGCTATAGTACATGTACACCATGGAATATTATTCAGCCATTAAAAAAAAAATGGAGACTTCACAGCATTGTACTTACCTGGATGGAAGTGGAACATACTATTCTTAGTAAAGGATCATAAGAATGGAGAAGCATGAATCCTAGGTATTCAATTTTGATATGAGGACAATTAATGACAATTAATGACATGGTGGGGGTGGAGAATGGGGAGAGCAGAGAGAGAAAGAAGGAAGGAGGGGGGTGTAGAGGAATGGGCACCATGCTTGCAAAGGACAGTTACTGATTCTTATCACATTAAAAGGAAATGCTGAGAACAGGACAGTCCCCTGGCAAGCCTAGAGACATTTTGTGACTTAGGGGCAATCCCCCAAGTAACTCAGTATTCCGGAATGAGATAAGATCGGTCACTCACTAGTAAGCATGTGTTAAACATTGATGCTTAGTAGTTCTTCATGAGGGTTGTGGGGAAATAACACGTGGGGGAAGAACACGTGAGGAGAGCATGTGGCAATCCTTACGCATTCAGCCCTGGTATGTAATTACCTTAACGCTCCACACCTGTTGTGTATGACCTTACACAACCTTAATAAATAGCTGTTGCAGAGGGAGCTCAGGGCTACCCTCCAACTAAGGTTAGCCCAACTCCCCCAAGCTTGTACTTCTAATCTGTGTCATGCCTGGTTCCTTCCTGTGGCACCAAGACCAGTGCCATAGGGGTCATGACAGGGGGGTGGGGTTTCAGTGTGTGACACATCTTGTACCCTCAATGAATCCCCAACAATAAAAAAACTCATCATATTAATGAAAATATGAGATGTTTAATAGCCACCTGTGATTAAAATCTTTACATGATAAAGTGTCAAATAGAGCTTTGAAAAGGGGATACTTCCTCCAGTGCTGTATTTGAGCAAAAGGATACCTTGAACAATATGCTGTTATATTTGTGATGTGAGAAAGAAAATTGAAGAGGAGTTGAAATTTTAGAACAGGCTTGAAATATATTTATTCATTTATTAAAAATAATGTTTCCTGAAAGTTTTCACATAAAATGCAGGTTAAAAAATAAAAGTGTATATTTTTTCATATAATTTTATCTATCCTCAATGTCTTAGATTTAGTCCAAAAGTAAGATTATTGGATTAAATTCCTGTACTTATAGACATATAAGTTTATAATGGAAATAACAGTGTCATAAGTAATGTTAATGATAATATCTCCAACTTACTCAATACTAAATTCCTTAAGAACTCCTTGTACATTATTTCCTTTCATGCTTATGTCAATGATTAGAGTTTGGAATTATCATCTCTATTTTTCAGATTAGAAGTTTGATGCTTAAGAATATTAAATATTATTAACTTGCTTATGGTGATGTGAATGGCAATAAGAAAATCTTAGATTGCAACTAAGGAGTCAACTCTATGTTACATGTACTAAACCACAATATTTTATGGTCTTTATTGAGTCGTAATACTTCTAAATGTATTTTTATACTCCTCTATTTTTATAAAGGATTTAGTTGCCTAGAGATCATCTAGAATATAAGTGATAAGCAATATCAATTTATGAGCAGTGGTAAAGGTACAATGACAACAAACTAAAGTAAGTTCCAAGGTCAAGTTATACTGAGTTTGTGTATTAAATCCCTCCTATGTTAATAAAGATTTTCCAATAGAAGTAAAATTTTTTTCATGTCCCCACTAAATGTGAAACAAATACTTGGACAATAATATACTGAAGGAGCAAGCCAACCAATTTGCTTGGTTGAACTTGGCCATGAACCCCCCCCACACACACTCCATCAGCTCTTGGTTGACAGAAATTTGTTAACATTGTTGCTTTGACCCTTCCATAAGCAATGGTCACCTGGCTCTAAAAAGAACAGTTTTCAGCAATAGTTTCTCTTTTATAAAATCTGTCCAACATGTAAAGAAATGTTAAGACATTGATAGCAATTTCATGATCTGGTCAAGGAAATCATCCTGTATGATAAAGTAATTGAAACTTGACTTTTTCAATCACCTCATTTGGTGTATTAGAAGTAATAGTGCCTCACTACATTGTTATTCATTTGATTTATAAGATATCTTAAATATATTAACAGGAAAAAGGGCCAAGTCACTTTAATAACTCATTTGTATTTTACAAGGCAATTAGGAAAAACCAAAATTAAGTTAGCATTGTAGAAGGCTGCAAAAAAAAAAAAAAAGCCTCTGGTAATTCTTGTTATGCATGCTTGAGAAGTGCTTGGTTTTGTTTTGTTTGTTTGATTTTTAGTCTTCTGAATCCTTTTGGAATCTAAATGCCATGTGAAAAGCCTAACTTTCTGTAGAAGTTGGCAGCATAGGGTCCCAGTTGTTCCCATGACCCTACCTAAATGACAGACTTGTGAGTGAGGCCGTCTTGAATCTCAACCTGACCTGAGGGGAGAGCAGGCTGACTTTGGTGCATCTTAAGTTATCATTCAGTGTTCAGCTGGTTTTCAATAGCAGAATTAGTAATGCAGATACATATGTATTCTTTATTTTCCATCAAAATACAACTCCCAGAAATATCCTATCATTAGTCAAGTGAATAAGGAAAGATTTTACTAATGCATTACAGGAGGCCAGGCAAAGTGGGCTTGGGTCACAGCCAAATAAACTGAAATGAGAGTGTTTCCATGATGAACAATATGTTTATTCATGCATATTCCTAGCTCACTGAGAATGACAAGTCTAGCTGCTTCTTGGGAGGATGATATCCTCTCATGGTTATCCACCCTACTCATTTATATTGGAAATCATGAATGTTAGGAGAGGCAAACTGTACGTAATCAATCAACAAGCATTTGTTGAGCCCCTAAGGGACTCTGTGCCATGTGCAATCTTGTGATACAGCCTGTGAGAAACACAAGAACGGAGTTCTGTCTCCTTGACCATCCCTGTATTGCTTACCCTTTGGGAAGCAGAATCTGTCTCCTCTAACTCCAGACAATGTGTAGTCGCTCCTGGTTTAGTCCTCAAGCCAAGGGATGAATCTGGGATGTTAGGCAAAGTACACTTGGCCAATAGGCAATGTGCCAGTAAGATCTTCATTCCAAATCTTCTGGTAAGCAATCATGTAATTCTGGATTTGACATCTAATTTTTCTATGCCTGAATTTCTTAGACATACAGGGTGGGAAGTAAAAACTTACCTTTCTTTTCTCAGAGTGAATGTGAGAATGAAATTTGGCATTTTGGAGCTGAATAGCACTGATAAAATTGGCTCATTTTTCTCCTTTAACTTTATGCAACAGGAAAGTGAAGGAGAACAATTGTGAGTATTTGGCACCCCAGATAGGTTTTAGTTTTTTCTCTTTTGCTTGACATTTTATTATCATTCAGATTTTCTCCGTTCTTGGTTTTGAGATGTGGTTTTTTGTTTTTTTTGTTTTTACATTTCATCTTAGGTCATATATTGTAATACTTATTTGTTACATTTCATCATATGTGTTGTTTCTAAATGAATTCAAATTGTTTATGAAAAAAAGATAAGATATTTTAAAGAAAATATAAACAAACACTAATACACACTTGTTGCAGGGGAGCAAATGTCCCACATGCCCAATATAGCTTTATAACACTATGAACTACCTGGCAATTTGGAGACTCTGACAATCTCTCTATATACTAACTCAATTTGTTTTCTTTTAGCATATATGGCATAGATTGTTGAAACCTCTAGTGCTTCTTTGTATTTACCTGAAGAGAGCACATTTCCAACACCAACTGTGACATAAAAGTGAGAAATAGTAATATCCAATGATGCAAAGGAGTTGTTCCGGGCTCTCTATAATCTGATCTGGTCCAAACCTAGGGCACTCAATTACTCTTCATTTCATATTAATTTGGCTCATGCTTGAACCAATTAGTTGATGTTAGTTGATAAATAAATAGACAATCTATTCAAATGGCTCAAAGTATTATAGATGCATTATAATCAATTATGGCAAATGTACAAAAGGATCATGATGTTTTAAAACCCAAATATCATGTGAACAAACCCAACGTATCTGCTAGATCCTGGACACAAGGAGCTCCAAGAATTCCTACCACCCCGGCCAAATGGCAGACCTCTGAGTGAAGCGTGCCACGCATCATCAAAGGCAGCAATTGACCCCTGCTCTTTCCTCATACTAATGTTTCTGATTTAGTTTTGAAGTCAAAATAATTTTTTCTAGGATTTTCATGCCTGTAAATAAACAAATATAGCATTCTCAAAATATACAGGTAAGATTGGCTTTATTTCCAACATAGATCATTAAAGATGAAAACCTAACTAAGTAAAAACCTGGGTCAGACTTGCAGTCACACCTATATCAGTAACATAAGTAAGGACTAACGTTCAGCAGCTGCTAGCCCATGTTCCTGCTCCAGCCTGGCCTCTTGCATAAATCTTCTTTGAAACACCAGAGTGTCTGATTTTTTCATTGTTATACCTTTTCCAATATGAATACATACAATTTCATAGTATCTGCATTGCTCTTAGTTTTGAAATTGATTTCTCTTATTATTTCATTCCTAGTGTTGTGTTATTTTGCTATTATAAGTAAGTGCTTTAATGTACTTGACTCATTTTTTAATAAGTTTGAAAAAATTGAAACATTCTATATACTTCCATGCTTTAGCAAAATTTCAGTCTTTGGAAAGTTCCTTACAGAATGTTGCTCGTTAATGACTGACCACAGTGCTTGAAACCCAACAACAAATTAGGCTGAAGGATATTTCCCCCTTTCATTGAGAAACTCATTTATTTTTAAGAGAACGTTTTCATTAATCTTATCTGGCATGCTTCTTTGTGTGTGTGTGTATTTCCTGCAGTTAAAGCTAAACTCTGCCCTCTTAGATAAAGCTTAGAAAATTATATATGATTGTGCTGATGCAGCTACTGCTTGGCATGCTGAAACCTGCTTTTTTAATGAATATTTTTTAAGCTGGTTTGAAGTCTTGAATATGAAAATAGAATAAAAATGTGATTACTGTCACTATAGCACTGCCAAATTTGTTAATGAGGCAATATTCTTTATTTTGTCTTGGGCCAAATTTGGTGGTTGTTTCAGAAACAGCACAAAGCAATGATTAACATAAGCTAAGCTCCTCAAATTTATGTTGTTAATGTCTTTTATGCAGATTTATTCAATGTTTTTCCCTTAAGTGTTTGGAAAGAATCAAATTTCACAGCCACAACTACTTCACTTATTCGGCACAGATCCTAAGAGAAGCTGAAAGAGAGGTAAAGGAGTTCCCCAGGAATAAGTGTAATTTCTTAGATTATATGTTGTCATAAAATACTTTACTTGGTAGTATTTGTCATCTAAGCTGGAGTTGCTAAAATTTCAAAGTCCTATTATGCACAATCATCTTAAGTCTTTATTAGTGCTAAATTCTCTCAGTTATTGAGCATGTTCTCCTGCCTAAAAAGAACCCATAGCTACCCTGCAGTGAATCATGTTGCACAGGAAACTTCCTGGCAGTGAGAGGCAGTGGTCACCACATTGCACTACTTTTTATGTAAAATTATTTAACAGCTCTTTTGAAGTCTCTTAAATTAATTCTCAATCACACTTTCTGTTTGCTCCTTTTGTCAATTATTTTAACTATAGCAGAGGCACCCATGCACCCACTGCATTAGAAGCTTTTGTTTATAATATTTGAACCATGTTTGATTTATTTTTTCTTATTTCAGTTTCAACTTTCTCATTTGCAGTTTGCAATCATTTTTACTTGTGCAATGTGCACTTTCTTATTAAAAAAAAAAAGGTACATTGCAAATTTGAACTTATTAATTTCCATTCTTTTTAACTCCTGAAATATCTGAGACTATTAAATTAAATAATGTTAATATAAATGGATAAATTGGTCAGATAGGTTAATAACACAGCATTAAAAGGAAATAAAGATATTCATGAAATGACAATAATAACAGTGACAGATTATTGAGCAGAAAACTAGCAAGATACAAAAACATGAATCACTGCTAGATAATAAATTTCTGAGGGAAGGCACAGTATATTATACAACATTTAATAAAGTTGGTTGAAAAATGGCAGAGTAGAAGCAGCCAGCATAGTCATTGCTCCCAAGAAAATTGGAGAAAGCTGCAGGTAGCTGCCTCCTTTGGAATCACTCTTGGCAAAAACAGCATTGTGAAAGTGCAGACAGGCAATACAGGACATTCAGAGTGAAGGAAAGAGAGGAGAATTCCTAGGAAGCAGATTTCAGGGCGGCACATGCAACAAAAATGGAGTCCACACAGGGAATAACAAATAGCTGAAGTACAGCATTTGCTCTTCTGGTGACAAGTGAGCTGCACTACTGACCACTACTGGATCTGACTAAGACCCATCTGAAATCCATGCAGGACTATTACGATCAGTCAGCAGGCACAGCTGGGATCCAAGAACAGATAAAGCCAGCCTGGGCTTTTTGGTGAACCATGCCAGATCTCCATCAGGATGGGTAGGAATAGGACCAACTTGTGACTTTCATAAGCCATACCAAGACTATTACATCAGTCAATAGGTACAGCAGAGATCAGATAGAAGGTAAAGCCAGCCTGAGCTCTTGCATGAACCATGCCAGATCTCCACTGGGGTGAAGAGGGATTGGACTGACTTTTGTGGCTTTCAAAAGCCATACCTGGAAAATTGAAACTTCTTCCATGGAGAATAGGAGGAGGGGAGGTGACCAGAGGAACAGATGGAGGCATGGAACACCAAGTGCTGATCTGGGATGGGAGACAGTGAGCTGGAGCCTCAGTACAGACAGGTTCTATTTGGGGGTATGGCAAGCTCCATGTTGCTGGGGCCTCGGAAACTGACAACAGCTGGTGACATTTAGCACCCCAGAAGCCCTAAAACGTGCTGGGAAGGCCAGCAGAACAGTGATCTGAGCCTTGCTTTGGCAGATCCTGGAAGGGGCCTGCAGAACTCCATATCATCAGGGCCTCCAAAAATGACATCAGCCTGCCAGATTAGACATCCAAGGGGCCCTAAAACCCAGTGAATTGGCTGGTGGAACAACAAGCTGATACTTCACCTCAGGCACGTTCTGGAAGAGGGATAGAGAGCTCCTGATCCTGTGTCCTGCAGGCCCTGAAACTGACATTAACTCACCACATTCAGTATCCCAGCAGCCCTAAAAACAGTTTAGTAGGCTGGCAGAACAAGGATCTGGCACTTTGCTTCAGGAAGGACCTGAAAGGGGCATTGAGAATGCCATGTCCCAGGAACTCTGAAACTGACATCAGTTTGACAGAATTAGTATTCAGGCAGCCCTAAATTTCAACTGAGTGGGCCAGCAAAATAGCAAGCTGATGTTTTGTTTTGGCAGATACTGGAAGTGGTGAGCCTGACATTTCAGGGCCTCTGAAATTGATCTTAGCCATTCCATTGTAGCATCTGAGTGGTCCTACAACCTGCTGAGTGGGCCAGTGGAACAAGGAGTTGTCAATTTGCTAAAACATGTCCTGGAAGAGGCATGGAAAGCTGTCTGTGGGCCTTTGAAACTGACACGATCCCATCAGATTTGACAGCCAAGTGGCCCTAAAACCTGCTAAGCCACTGGTGGAACATGGAGCTGAACAGCACTTTAGCAAGTACTAGAAGGTATGTGGAGAGCTCTGAGTTCTGGGGCAGCTGGTGCTGATATCAGCCTACCTGATTGAGCATACAGATGGTCCTAGAGCATACTGAATGGCACAAAAGCCAGCAGACTAATGAGCTACTTCATTGGCCAGGACTCTAACCACCATGAGCTAATTGCATCCTATGAGTCTGCTAATTAAAAACAATTAGAATATCTCTCAACTATCATTCAGTGACACAATAAACTTCTACCACAGAGTTAAAAAAAAAAAAAAAAGAGAGAGACCACACATAGGAAGGAATCAACAAAAAATCCTGGCAGCATGAGATATCACAGTAGATCAGCTCCTCCAAGAGATTACAATGGACCTACACAGAAAATTCTCTTCATGAATAAATAATTGAAATAACAGGAATTAAATCATAATACTAATAGCAAATAAAATGAATGGAATTGAAGAGAAAGTGGAAAGGCAGCAAAAAGTAGGTGAAGAAATGTCTCAAGAAATCAACAAAATTAAAGATAAAGTCACCAAGGATCTGGACATAATTAGGAAAGATATCATGAAGCTTAAAGGATCGAAAGAGGGTTTTAGGGAGTTTCAAAACACAACGAAGTCTTCATAACAGATTAGACCATGTAGAAAAAAGAATCTCAGAACTTGAAGGCAAGACTTTCAAGTTAATCCAATCATATAAAGAGGCAGAAATGAAGGAAGCAATAACACAGCAAACTCTTAGAGAGATATGGGACTATGCAAAGGGTACAAACATATGAATCATATGTATCCCTGAAGGAAAAAAAGAGATCATTGAAAATTTCCCCCAACTATTGCCAGAGAAACAGACATAATATTACTAGATGGCTATTGAATTTCAGGAGATTCAGTTCAAATGAAGCATCTCCTATACACATTAAAATTAACCTGGCCAAGGTCAAAATGAATGAGGAAATTCTGTAAGCAATCAGGTATAAGCAACAGCTGACCTTCTAGGTGCCAACCCTGTAAAACTAAGTTTCATGTTTGATGGAAAAATCAAATCTTTTACTGAAAACCATACATTGAGGAAACTATATTTTTGCCACTGTAAAACCAGATCTTCAGGAAGTACTCAGACGTGAACTATATGCAAACCTAAACAATGGACAACCAGGAAAGTAAAGACTCAGAGAAACTAAAAGACAAAGTCTAGCTTCCACAATGGCCCAAGTATAAAACAAGGCAACAGACCTCCATGCCACAAGACAAAGAGAACTCCACCCTATTTATTAATTCTTTTAATAAATTTGAATGGCTTGAACTCCTCATTAAGGGACACAGACTGGGTGACTGGATAAAAGAGTATAAACCAAGTGTTTTTGTCAGGAAACACATCAAACCTCAAAGGACAAATTAACATTCATGGTGAAGGGTTGGAAAAATAACATTTCAGGCAAATGGGAGCCAAAAGAAAGGAGTCACAATCCTTTTGACAGACACAATTGACTTTAAAGCAACAAATGTAAAGAAAGACAAAGATGGATACTACATACTGGCAAAAGGAACAATAAAACAAGAAGACATTTCTATCTTAATTTTTTTTTTTTTTTTTTTTTTTGAGAGAGTCTTACTATGTTGCCCTCAGTAGAGTGTCATGGCATCACAGTTCACAGCAACCTCAAACTCTTTAGGCTTAAATGATTCTCTTGCCTTAGCCTCTCAGGTAGCTGGGACTACAGGCACCCACCACAATGCTTAGCTATTTTTTGGTTGCAGTTGTTATGGTTGTTTGGCAGGCCTGGGCTGGGTTCAAACCCACCAGCTCTTGTGTATGTGGCTTGTGCCCTTCATGCTGAGCTACAGGCATTGAGAATCAATCTTAAATATTTATGCACCTAACATAAACACTTCCAGATTTAGCAAATGAACTGTGCTTGATCTGAACAATAAAATAACCAACAACACCAGAATAGATGGGGACTTCAACACTCCTTTGACAGAATTGGACAGATTCTTCAAGCAGAAACTAAACAAAGAAATGATGTACTTAAGCATTACTAGAACAAATGGGCTTAACAGACATATACAAAACATTTTACCCAAATATTACTGAATATACATTCTTCTCATTATCTCATTCTCCAAAACTGATCATATAGTATGACATACTGGGACATAAATCAAATCTCAACCAATTTTGAAAAGTAGAAACTGGTGGCGCCTGTGGCTTAGTGAGTAGGGTGCCAGCCCCATATACTGAGGGTGGCGGGTTCAAACCCAGCCCCAGCCAAACTGCAACAAAAAAATAGCCAGGTGTTGTGGCGGGTGCCTGTAGTCCCAGCTGCTTGGGAGGCTGAGGCAGGAGAATCACGGAAGCCCAAAAGCTGGAGGTCACTGTGAGTCCTGTGATGTTATGGCACTCTACTGAGGGTGGTAAAGTGAGACTCTGTCTCTACAAAAAACAAAACAAAACAAAACAAAACAAACCCAAAAAGTAGAAACTATACTTATATCTTTATAGACCACAGTGGATGCACTCATCTCTGAAGAAAGTCATGGAAGCCAAACAACCTACTGCTGAATGATAGCTGGGTCAAAAAAAGATAAACAAGAAAATCATTAGATTACTGGAATAAAATGACATTGAAGCTACAAGATAGCAAATATGTGGGATATTGCAAAGGCACTCCTACGAGGGAAATTTTCATATCAAATGCCCATATCCAGAAATCAGAGAGAGTGTGAATCAACAATGTAATGCTTCATCTGAAGAAACAGGAAAAGGAAGAGCAATCCAACTCAAACCTAGCAGAAAAAAAGAAGTAACCAAAATTGAATCACCACTAAGTGAAATCAAGAACACCAAGACATTCAGAAGATTGATAATAAGAAAAAAAAAGTTGATTCTTTGAAAGGATAACTAAAATTCATAAACCCTTGGCCAGATTAACTAGAAATAGAAAAATAAGATCTCTAATAAGCTCAATTGGAAACAAAAAAGTGAAATAGAAACAGATATTACAGATATAGAAAAGATCATCACTGAATACTACAAAAATCTCTATGCCCAGAATTTTGAAAACATGGATGAAATGGGCAAATTTCTGGAATCACACTACCTCTCTAGACTCATCCAAGAAGAAATAGAATTCTTGAACAGACCAATATTAAACATTAAAATGGAAACAACAATAAAAAATTTTCCAACAACAAAAAAATTCCTGGACCAGATGGTTTCACAACAAAATTCTACCAAACCTTTAAAGAATAGTTTGGACTGAAGATTCTATTCCAAAATATTGAGAGGGAAAGAATCCTCCCCAACTCCTTCTATGAAGAAAATGTCACCTAATACCAAAACCAGTAAAGTATACAACAAGAAAAGAAAACTACAGACCAATATCATTAATAAATATTGACACAAAAATATTCAATAAAATTTAGCAACAATTCAGCTACACATAAAAACAATAATTTATCATGACCAAGTGGGTTTCATTTCAGGATTGGAAGGCTGTTTCAATATATGCAAATCTATAAATGTAACTCACCACATAGACAAAAGTAAAAACAAGGATCATTTGATTCTCTCCATAGATGCAGAAAAAGCATTTGACAAATTCAGCATCTGTTTTTGATAAGAACATTTAAGAAAATTGGCATGGACAGGACACTTTTTAAATTGATAGTAGCCATCTATGACAAACCCACATCCAACATTGTGCTGAATGAAGAAAAGCTAAAGTATCACTGCTTAGAAGTGGAGAAAGACAAAGGACATTGCTATTCAAAATAGTAGTGGAAGGTCCTAGCCAAAGCAAGCAGACATGAAAAAGACATCAATGGTATCCAAATGGGAAAGAGGAGGTCAATTTTTCACTCTTTACTGATGATATTATCTTACAGTAAGAAAGCCCAAAGAACTCAATCATGAGACGGAAATACTATCAAGAAATACAGCAGTGTCTCAGGTTATAAAATTAATGTAGACAAATCAGTAGCTTTGATATGTGCCAACAATAAATCAGGCTGAGAATCAAATCAAAGACACAATATGCTTTACAGTATCATCAAAGAAAATGAAATACCTTAAATATATTTTTAAAAGGATGTGTAGGATTGCCACAGAGAGAATTATGAACCACTCAGATAAGAAATAGCAGAGGATGTTAACAGACAAAAGAACTTACCATGCTTGCAGCTTGGAAGAATCAACATCATAAAAATGTATATACTACCCAAAGTAATCTACAGATGTAATTCAATCCCTATTATAATCCCAATGTCATATTTTGAAGATCCTAAAAAAATTGTTCTACATCTGGAATGGATGTAATAGGAAAAAAAACTGAATAGCCAATGCAATTCTATGAAATAAAAAGAAATTGCTAGGCCTCACTTTACCAGACTTCACTTTATACTACAATTCTAGAGTAATCAGAATACCATGGTATTGATATAAAAATAGATACACACATCTGTGGAACAGAATAGAAAGCCAGCCTCACATCACCATCTGATCTTTGCCAAAGCAAACAAAAGCATACACTGGGGAAAAGAACCCCTATTTAATAAATGGTGCTTGGGGAACTGTTCAGCTAAATGTAAGAGAATAATACTGGACCCTTACCACTTATAAAAATTAAATCAAAGTGGATAAAAGGTTTAAAATCTAAGATATGAAACTATAAAAGTCCCAGAAGATAGTATAGGGAAAACTCTTAATCTTATTGGCCTGTGGAAAAAAATTATGAAGAAGACTCCTTTGGCAATTTCAGCAGCTAGAAAAATAAATAAATGGCACCTGATCAAGTTAAAAAGTTTCTTCACAATTAAGGACACAATTAACAAAGCAAAGAGACAACCTTTGAATAAGAAAAGATATTTGCATGCCACAGATCCAACAAAAGGCTAATTATCAGAATCTATAAAGAACTCAAAAAAAAAAAAAAATCAATAAGGAAAGAACAAACAACCCCATTAAAAACTGGGGAAGAGGCAGGAATAGAAACATTTCTCATGAAGACAGAACAATGGCCAACAAACAGAAAAAATGCTTATGGTCCTAATTATCAGAGAAATGCAAATCAAGATCACTTTGGGTTATCTCCTAACTGCAGTTAGAATGGTCCTCATCACAAGATCTCAAAGCAATAGATGCTGGTGTGGGTGCAGAGATAAAGGAATACTCATGCACTATTGGTGGGACTGCAAATTAGCACAGCCTCTGTGGAAAGAATATAGAGATCCTTCAAAGAAAGGAATGGAGACCTATCATTTGACCCTACTATCCCATTAGTAGGTATCTACCCCCAAAAAAAGAAGACAATTCACCACAAGTAAATTTGGATTCAAATGTTTATAAATAGGACAATTCACAATCACAAAGATGTGGAAATAACCCAAGTTATATGTATATGTATACAAGTTATATGTATATGTATACATAGTATATATACTATGGAATACTATTCAGACATAAAAAGACAGCCAAATGTATACCATGGAATACTATTCAGACATAAAAAGATGGAGATTTTGTATGTTTCATAACAACATGGACAGACTTCAAGAACATCCCTCTAAGTAATATATCACTGGAATGGAAAGACAACCATCACATGTACTCAATACTAATTTAAAACTAATAGATTAACTACTACAAGCTCACATGAGAGAAAAACTCAGTTGGATTCAAGTGAGTGAGGAAGGGGCTCAGTTTCCTCCCACCCAATGAGTACAATGTACAGGTATATGGCACACTTCCTGGGTGAGACATACAGCTACAACTTGGATTTTAATCTTACAAATGCAAACTATGCAACATAATTGCATGTACCTTCCTACTAATCTGCAATAAAAAAATAAAATAATTTATTTTTTAAGGAGTAATTCATATTTCTGATTTTAAACTTTTTCATTATTAATGAAATAGCTGGTTTTGTTTCCATGAAAATGAAGTATTTTATTCCATCTCAAATTTAAAGAAAACATTTTTTTCTTTCTGGAAAAAACAAACAAACAAAGATAAAAACTTTTAATAGGTATGCATTGCTAGAACTGTGGTAAGTGTACAATAAATGTATTTTTATTTCAGTTTAGTGGTCAGAAAAGAAGAGGGATGATACACAAAAAATATAATTGAAAAATCGACCTATAAAGTCATCTAGTATTTGAATCATCTTTCAAATTCAAAAGATACAAATTAAGTCAGTACTCTAGATGAAAAAATTATTTGTCAAATTGCCACTAACTCCTAAATAAGAGAATCACACACTTCCTGGTAAATCTTATTCATTTCACCTGCAACTAACAGACATATATGTGGCAAATGAAGGAATAATTGGTCAAATATATTTTGTCTTTATGAAAATGAGTATGCAACCTGTGCCCTCATGTTTATTGTAACACTACTCACAATGGTGAGTACCACTATTACCACTATTATCACTTACTATGTGGTAAGTGTCTACCAACAGATGAATAGATACAGAAAATATGGTGAATATTCAAAATGGAATACTATTCAGCCAAAGAAAAGAACAAAATCCTGTCATTTGTGGCAACATAGATGAAACTAGAAGTTATGATGCTAAGTGAAATAAAGAACGAAAATACAAATATTGTATGTCCCCACTCATTTGTGAAAGCTTAAAAAGTATATCTCAAAGAAGGGTATGTGTGTTAAGGGATGAGTAGAGAATGAGGAGAGGTTGATTAATGGGAAGAAACATACAGTTAGATAGAAGGGTTAATTTCTAGGGTTCAATAGCATTACTGTCTGTAGGTGACAATAGGTAACAGTAAATTATTGAATATTTCTCAATAGCTAAAAGAAAATATTTGAGATATTCTCAGTGCAAAGAAATGATAAGTATTTAAGATGATGGATATCCTAAATATTCTGATTTCAACATTAAAGAGTCTATATATGTATAAATATATCACACATATCCTCAAAATATGCACAATAATTATGTATTAATAAAAATAAATGAGTATTAAAACAAGAAAATGAATGCACAATGTATTTTGTACATGCATCTACAAGATGAGTTCAATTGTCTTAAGTGAATCCAGCTAATCAGTTTGAGTTACTTTTATGCACTTGCCAAATGTCTGATTAAATCATTTTAAAATCATCTTGATGTTTCCTAATCTGAAGTTTTTATTTATTAAAGGCTTTTTTTTCTTTGCTAGCCTTTCCAGATTCTTAGTAATGTCATTTTTAATTCTCCATCTGGGCACAAAAGTGGTGGAGTATTCAGATAACCAGTAGTCTTCTTTCTCCTGATCTTTGACAGGCCAGATGGACATTGGAGTTGTAACATTTCTCTTCTTAAATATTCCTTTGGGTCAGAAATACACATAAGTAGGCAGAGGTAGGGGGATCTTTGGACAAAAAATACTTACAAAGGAGGAGGAGAAGAAATAATCTGACCACTAAATAGTTTGGCATTGAAAGAAGAATGAATCTGATATTTTTAAAGTTGTTACAGATACATAAACTATAGTTAACTCTTAAATACATGTATAGTAACATATAAAAATAGAGACTTTAGTATCAAAAGTCTGGAGTTTAAGAAAATTTTATAACTAATCAGTTAATAATAGGTACAATAGTAATGATAATGATTTTTGATGATGATAATGGTGATAATTTTCCGCATCAGGCACAGATAATTCTACATGCCTTAAATTGATCTATTGAATTTAAAGGTCAAAAAACTCCCATTAGCTTGGTAAATTCATATTGTTTTTACAGATAAGGAAGATAAGGCTCAAAGTGGGTAAAAGATGTACTCAAGGTCACACAACTGGAGAAACCAAAATTAAGAAGTGATCTTAAGTGGAGGAGCTAGAGCCTTCTAGGTCTTTTTCTATGTTCTGAGAGCTTTCAAGGACACATGGGACTTTGAGGTGACCTTGGGAATGTAAGCAGGGATGATGGAGCCACAAGGTGGAAAGGAGCTTACTGAGCCTGTACCTCACTGTTAATGAATAGGCGATTACTGGACATTTATCTCACAGCTAAATGAATATTATTTGTAGTGTTTCTGTACTCCAACCACTGTACTGAACATGGCCCAATCCTCTAATTTGTTTAGTTTTCTCTTACGATGTCTGGTTTCTTACCATGCCAACAACTGAGGTTGTTGTCATGGCCTGGTGATGTCTTGGGCCCAGAGTTGGACCATACATATGAGGAGAGGTCTGCACCTGGGTTTAATGACCCATGGACTACCAGGTGGGGTTCAATGCAAATAGTTCAAAACCAGAATTTATTTATATGGACTCATTAAGAAATGAATTAAAAATTTGGGGCCAAACAAGTTTGGGCAATAAGAGGTATCAGTATAGTAAGAGGTCAGAACAAACAGAAAGAAAGCTAAATCTGGAAGAATTTCATGATCTAAGATTAAGATACTTGCAATACTTTGTATACACAAAAATACTGTAGCCTAAGGATAAGAATTTTAAAAGAGAATAAAGTGGATCTCACAGAGCAGTATGGAGCACCAATGCAACATACTCCACTACTCAGTGGCTTATTACATGAATCAAGGGAGGAAGGATATTTGAAAGCAATTTTACACATAAGTTCATGTACATAAATATCCAGTTTTTTCCTAAAATCATTCATACAAAATCATAACGGGTCATTAAATGCTCAAATTTTCTTTTTTAATATTATCCTGGAATTTGCCTATGCTTTAAGCAAGAAATTTCTGGTCATTTTTTCCTCCTTAGTACTTTTTACTGTTGTCTTATAAATATTAAGTATGTGATATTTAATATTTTTGATTGGTTGATTTTATTTATGACTTAGTCATTTCTTTTTGTAACATTTTTGAAAGGCAATTTTTGCTCTCTCCTCTCCCATTCTCAATGGCAAAGGCATTCATTCAATACAGCAGAATTGATGGCCCCTGACTGAAAAGGAAAGTCTAGTCAGTATTCATGGTGCCATGTTCCCCAGGGCTTATCAAGTCATTTACATTATTAAAATACATTCAACTATATTAAATTCTATATACTCTCGATTTCTTTCACATGCTATGATCCTTATGAATTGTTTTATTATTAGGTTAAGGTCTTTTCTTTTCTCTCCTTAAGACCCTTCATGTAAGTACGCAAAAAGAATGTACCAGTACCTCTTAAAACCTGTGTTATCTATATTAATTTTTCTACTGGCTTTTTTTCATCCAATAACTTTAAACTCTGAAGCCATCAGAAGTGGTTGAAGATAATATGTTTAACTAGAAAGCGCTGGGAAGCAGGTAGCATAGGAAGTATGGAAGAATAGTTTAAAGTTAGGGTGAACTGCATAGCTCATTTTTCCATCTCACTGTAGAAGCCAGTCCTCGCTTCCTACAAGTTTCTTGTCATTTGGGACTATAAGCCCAGTATAACTAAAATATCTCATGTTTCAGCAGAAAACAGGAATCCAGATTACCCTGTACAATCTTAATATTTTAAAAGGCACAGCATAGCATCATGATTGAGAAGACTGTGGGCTCTAAAGGCAGTCTGCCTGGGTTTGAATCCCAGCGCCACTACTGACTTGCTCTCTGTCCCTCAGTTTTCTTATCATAAAGAAAGGAGATGATGATAGAATAATAGAAATCTACCTCATAGGGTTATTATGAACAGCAAATGAGTTAATCTTCACAGAATGCTTTAGAAAATAACTGACACATAGCAGTCACCATAACATAATAGCTAAATATAAATGAACTAATCAATTTTCAAATACAAAGTAGGTGCATTATCATATAAACCAAATAAAGCATAATTTTGAGTTTCAACTATGCTGAATAACATTCATTTTGAACCTGTGATTTAGTGGAACATGATATCTAACATGATACCCTAGGAAAAAATAGGTAATCATATTCTGTGTTGCTACAGACAGAATAGAACTGAGATCAGTGAAACAAAATTAGAGGCTAGTATAGTTTGAAAAAATCCCAGAAGCTATGTTCTCCCAATTATATGTGTCTAACAGTAGAATGAACTCTCAAAAACTAGACAGTTCTCTGCCATTGAATATGGTTCAAGCAGAAACTGTAAGATGATTTTTTTTTGAGAATTTCTGTAGTGAGTAAGGCTTTGGAAAAATGAACTTCAGAAAACTGCCTAACTTTAAAGTTATGAATCTAATATGTCAAACGTCAGAGAACTTTGGCAAACTGAAAGCACAGCAACTAGAAAGCGTGATGGGCCCTTATTAATGAACTACAGCAGTCATCAGTTATGGCAATGATCAAGGAGGCGAGGGGAGGGACAGAGCAAGGAATGGCAGCAGTGTTTGTGAGGAGTCAACAGAAGTCCACCCCTACTCCCAGCAAGGTGCTGATGTGAGAACTAGGTGCACAATCTGGTAAGGAGAGTGTGCAGAGAGATGACTAGATGGGCAACCTGCCAGATAATACCAGTTCCTTCCTTTTGTCTTTTTCCTATGGTCCCTACTTGAATGACAACTATGGCCCTACAGTACCCCAACGAGGCTGCTTGGCTTCTGACTATTATTAATCTTGTTCTGCAAGCAGAAATTTAGAGAGAATAAAAGATACAGACAATGTAGAACTGACAGAGAGGGACCAAGATGAATGGTCAACCACAATTTTTCCACAGGAAAGCACTACATCTTGCCTTCATTAAGGATTGAAGGAGTCTGTCACATGTATAGTCTTCTTCACACATAAGCAATTGCTGAGCTATACTGCAAATAAGGTTTTATTTGTCTAATTTTCAGAGTTTACTTTGGCAAAATGAGTTCTTTTCAAATAGCTATTCCTAACAATGTAGTCATTTAAAAGGAGATGATTTTAATGTGAGCAAGGAGTTGATCAACTTGCTTTTATTCTAACATATTGGACATACTTTAAGTGATATTTTAATTTGGGGTACATGTATCTTGAAAGAATTTCTCAAAGGTTTAATTCTTAAAGATTATGAAATGCTACAACTCCCACGGACTTTATTAAATAAAACATATTGCTAGAGAACATTTCCTATTGTTTACTTACCATAGCATCTTTTTAATTTTTTAAAAATATCTTTCTAGGTTCTTTTAAATCCTAAAACAATGCTTGCAAATTTTCCAAATGCTACAGAATTTTAGAACTTAAAAAATTAGGACTTAACTCACGTTTAAGGATAAAGAAAGAGAAGGCATTTGTTCAAAACAAAATGACTAGTTTTGGAAAACCCAAGAATTTGATCCTCAATTTCCTGATTCTCCTCTAGTGTCCTTACTTACATCACAGCACTAACAAAAATGTCTCAACACAAATGTTAGCTGAATTTGCAGTAGTGCATGTAACTTGAAATTTAGTGTTAGAAACACAGTAAAACAGCTTCCTGCCCCACTTTCCATGTTTTCACAAGCTATAAGGTGAAAGAGGGACTTCAAAGTAATCAACAAAACCCACAAAGAGTAGCTACCATAGTGTATTTAATAGAAGGAGATTCCAGGATGGTTTGGGTTCAAATTTCAAAGTGATGAGCTGAAAACAATTATGGAATAAGAGAAAAAAGAGAAGAAATATAAACTTTTAACTTTCCATATTTTCAACAACTATAGTTGACCTTTGAACAACTCAGGAGTTAGGGGCATCAATGTCCTGAGCAGGACACAGTCCATATATAACTCTCGACTTTCCAAAAATTTACCTTCTAACAGTCTACTGTTGACTGTGAAGGAGCTCAGAAAATTTTATGTCAAAAATGTCTCTTGGTATAAAGAGTATAAATTAAAGGTCCTTATAAATAAACAGGTTTGGGAAAGGGCTTTTCCTGTATCTGCTTAAAACCAGATCAGACTCATAAATAGAACAATTGACTTTGAAACTGCTCTTACAAATCTAGAAGCAAAACAAGGTGAATACAAAAGACCCCAAAACTCTGTGAGGGAACAGCCTTAGCTAAAAATAATGATAAGTCAGCCTCTATCCCCTTGTTTATGTTTCTATAATTGCTACTCTAGAGTCACACAGCGGGTGATTATAAAGATTCCTAACTTTCTCTACCTAGGTGCTAGCTGTAAAGATTCTTAACTTTTCTCTATAGATAATATCACCTTTTGGAACACCAGAGGTAGTTTCTAAGGTATCTTCCAGGCCCTGGATTCCAGTAGATTGGCTAACCCACCTGGACCAGAGGCCCATACCAAGAAACTGACTCCACTGGAATTGTGACCCCAGAAGCTGAAACGACCCAGGAAGATGATGCCTCACCCCTTTTTTGCCCCAACTTAGCCAATTAGCTAATCCCCTGCCTGTCAAACTATCCTTAAAAACACTGTCTGCCAAATTCTGAGAGAGGCAGATTACAGAAATTCCTCCCATCTCCTCACTTAGCTCTATGCAGAACAAACTCTTTCTCTACTGTAAACCTTGCTGTCTCTGAGTACTGGTTTCCTCTTGGAGAGAGGGCAGATGGACGTGGGTGGGCAGCAACAATTTCCCTTTGCTCCCCTGTAATCTTCATATACCTTATTGTAGGAAAGAAGATAAAAAATGCAATCAGGCCCGCCCTAAAGCATTTTAAATATAATACCTGTCTCTCAGGTTAATTTAATTTATAGAGAGAATCATTTATAAGTCAATCTCTCCCCCCCATCCCTTCTAGCAATGCTTTATTGCCCCTAAATAAAATTACCTATATTCTTCATCTCCCTCTCCCCTCTAAAAGGAGGGTTTATAAATTTCTACATCCTGTTGGGATATTGAGCAGTCATACTGTGATTTTCCATGTGTGTAGGTAAATAAACTACTTTCTCTTCTTAATCTTCCTTCTTGTGAATTGATCTTTCATTGAACCTTCTGGGGTGGAGGGGAAGTTTCCCCACAACCCTTAACTGGAAGCTTACAGATACATATTTTGAATGGTATATGTATTATATGCTGTATTTTTATAATTAAGTAAACTAGAGAAAATAAAATGTTATTAAGAAAATCATAAGGAAGGGGAAATACATTTACTATTCATTAAATAGAAGTGGATTATCATAAAGGTCTTCCTCCTTACTGTCTTCACTGTGAATGCCATGTATGGCCTGTGTTTATGTGCTTATGTTTTGATAAATTTGCACTTTTTATAATATATTTGTGTGTATTTGATGGTAGTAATGATAAGATAGACTTGTATCTATAGATATTTTATGCATTCATGACATACCCAACCTTTTCTTAACGTTTTTGATCTTTGTAGGCTATGCAGTTCATCTGTGAACTTTATTTGAACTGTTACAGATAGCTCTCAAATTTTCTAATATGTTTTTTTTTTTAAATCCCATGAAGTTCAGAGCTGTACTGTTCATGATGCAACTATAGTATATAACAAGCATCTTAATCCTACACCTAATAGGCCACAACTATTTCCTAAGCATTTACTGTCTGTAAAACACTCACTATTTTCTGCACCGGGAACATGGAAAAACAACAACAGCAAATAGATAAGGTCTCTGCTCTTATGAAATTTTATCTTATCTTAATCCTACACCTAATAGGCCACAACTATTTCCTAAGCATTTACTGTCTATAAAACACTCACTATTTTCTGCACCAGGAACATGGAAAAACAACAGCAGCAAATAGACAAGGTCTCTGCTCTTATGAAATTTTATCATAGTTGTGTGTATTTGATGGTAGTAATGATAAGATAGACTTGTATCTATAGATATTTTATGCATTCATGACATACCCAACCTTTTCTTAACGTTTTTGATCTTTGTAGGCTATGCAGTTCAGTTCATCTGTGAACTTTATTTGAACTGTTACAGATAGCTCTCAAATTTTCTAATATGTTTATTTTTTTTAAATCCCATGAAGTTCAGAGCTGTACTGTTCATGATGCAACTATAGTATATAACAAGCATCTTAATCCTACACCTAATAGGCCACAACTATTTCCTAAGCATTTACTGTCTATAAAACACTCACTATTTTCTGCACCGGGAACATGGAAAAACAACAACAGCAAATAGATAAGGTCTCTGCTCTTATGAAATTTTATCTTAGTAGGGAAGGAAGTTGAGCAATTAACAAATATATAATTAAACAAGAAAAAATAACAGTTAAAATAGAGAAGAAATAATGCAGTTAAAAATGAGGGGAAAAAAAGAAAAGTGTGGAAAATTCAAATGCAATGATATGGTAGACAATAACTGGACAGCTACACTAGTTGGATGGTCAGGAAAACTTACTTCAAGGAAGGAAGTACAAGGGCCCTGATGTTACTAACTTGCCCAGTTGAGAACCATAAACAAAGCTGGTGAGCTGAGTGTAGGATATGAGAGGAAGTAGAGGGATTGGAAGCAGGATAGGTGATCAGGCAATTGCTTTCAAAGGTTCAAAATGAGCCAGAGATGTGGGGATGATTTTGTTTGCATATGTGAGAGAGCTGAAGGGGTGAGTACTGAAGTCTTTAGGAGAGAAATGTCTAGCTCTTTTTAAAGATAATTCTGATATGAATGAGATGTGAGATAAAAATCTTGGAAGCCATCTCTGACAAAGGTTTAATAACCAGAATTCACAGAGAGCTCAAACGTATAAGCAAGAAAAGAACAAGCGATCCCACCGCAGGCTGGCAAGGGATTTGAAGAGAAACTTCTCTGAAGAAGACAGGCCTACAGACATATGAAAAAATGCTCATCATCTTTAATCGTCAGAGAAATGCAAATCAAAACTACTTTGAGATATCATCTAACTCCAGTAAGACTAGCCTATATCACAAAATCCCAAGACCAGAGATGTTGGCATGGATGTGGAGAAAAGGGAACACTTCTACACTGCTGGTGGGAATGCATCTTTCTTTTGGAAAGATGTATGGAGAACACTTAGCGATCTAAAAATAGGTCTGTCATTCAATCCTATAATTCCTCTACTAGGCATATACGCAGAAGACCAAAAATCACACCACAACAAAGATATTTGTACCAAAATGTTTATTGCAGCCCAAGTGCACATCGATCCACGAATGGATTAATAAATTGGGGTATATGTGCACCATGGAATATTATGCAGCCTTAAAAAAAGATGGAGACTTTACCTCTTTCATGTTTACATGGATGGAGCTGGAACATATTCTTCTCAGTAAAGTATCTCAAGAGTGGAAGAAAAAATATCCAATGTACTCATCCCTACTATGAAACTAATTTATGGCTTTCACACAAAAGCTATAATCCAGTTACAACCTAAGAATAGGGGGAAGGGGGAAGGGGAGGGGGGGGAGGCGTGAAGTGGGCAGAGGGAGGAGGAGTGGTGGGATTACACCTGCGGTGCATCTTACAAGGGTATATGTGAAACTTAGTAAATGTGGAATGTAAATGTCTTAGCACAATAACTAGGAAAATGCCAGGAAGGCTATGTTAACCAGTGTGATGAAAATGTGTCAAACGGTCTGTAAAACTAGTATATGGTGCCCCATGATCACATTAATG
>CAUYPK010027945.1:0-11780 GCA_963574355.1 Loris lydekkerianus
GTTTTATATACAATTTGAAATATTTTCATCAAACTGGTTAACATAGCCTTCATGGCATTTTCTTAGTTATTGTGTTAAGACATTTATATTCTACATTTAATAAGTTTCACATGTACCCTTGTAAGATGCACCCTAGGTGTGGTCCCACCAATTACCCTCCCTCCACCCATCTTCCCCCCTCCCCTTCCTTTCCCTTTTCCCCCTATTCTTGGGCTATAATTGGATTATAGCTTTAATATGAAAGCTATAAATTGGTTTCATAGTTGGGCTGAGTACATTGGATACTTTTTCTTCCATTCTTGAGATACTTTACTAAGAAGAATACGTTCCAGCTCTATCCATGTAAACATGAAATAGGTAAAGTCTCCATCTTTCTTTAAGGCTGCATAATATTCCATGGTGTTCATATACCACAATTTATTAATCCATTGTGGATCGATGGGCACTTGGGCTTTTCCCATGATTTAGCAATTATGAACTGGGCTGCAATAAACATTCTGGTACAAATATATTTGTTATAATGTGGTTTTTGGTCTTCTGGGTATATACCTAGTAGAAGAATTATAAGATTGAATGGCAGATCTATTTTTAGATCTCTAAGTGTTCTCCAAACATCTTTCAAAAGGAATGTATTAATTTGCATTCCCATCAGCAGTGTAGAAGTGTTCCCTTTCTTCACATCCACGCCAACATCTCTGGTCTTGGGATTTTGTTATATGGGCTAATCTTACTGGAGTTAGATAATATCTCAAAGTGGTTTTGATTTGCATTTCTCTGATGATTAAGGGTGATGAGCATTTTTTCATATGTCTGTAGGCCATGCATCTGTCTTCTTCAGAGAAGTTTCTCTTCAAGTCCCTTGCCCAGCCTGAGATGGGATCACTTGTTCTTTTCTTGCTTATACGTTTGAGTTCTCTATGGATTCTGGTTATTAAACCTTTGTTGGAGACATAACCTGCAAATATCTTCTCCCATTCTGAGGGCTGTCTGCTTGCTTTACTTACTGTGTTCTTGGCTGTGCAGAAGCTTTTTAGTTTGATCAGGTCCCAGTAGTGGATTTTTGAAGCTGCTTCAATTGCCCCGGGGTCCTCCTCATAAAATACTCACCCAGACCGATTTCTTTAAGAGTTTTCCCTGCACTCTCTTCTAGTATTTTTATAGTTTCATGTCTTAAGTTTAAATCTTTAATCCAGTGAGAGTCTATCTTAGTTAATGGTGAAAGGTGTGGGTCCAGTTTCAATCTTCTACAGGTTGCCAGCCAGTTTACCCATCACCATTTGTTAAATAGGGAATCTTTTCCCCACTGAATATTTTTAATTGGCTTGTCAAAGATCAAATAACTGTAAGTATCTGGGTTCATCTTTTGGTTCTCTATTCTGTTCCATACATCTATCTCTCTGTTTTTGTGCCAGTACAATGCTGTTTTGATCACTATTGATTTATAGTACAGTCTGAGGTCTGGTAGCGTGATTCCTCCTGCTTTGTTTTTATCTTGGAGTAATGTCTTGGCTATTCAAGGTTTTTTCTGATTCCATATAAAATGAAGTGTTATTTTTTCAAGATCTTTAAAGTATGCCAGTGGATCTTTAATAGGTATTGCATTAAAATTATATATTGCTTTGGGTATTATGGGGATTTTAACAATGTTGATTCTTCCCAGCCATGAGCATGGTATGTTTTTCCATCTGTTAACATTTTCAGCTATTTCTTTTCTTAGAGTTTCATAGTTCTCTTTATGGAAATCTTTCACGTTCTTTGTTAGATAAATTCCCAAATATTTCATCTTCTTTGGCACTACTGTGAATGGAATAGAGTCCTTAACTGTTTTTTTCAGCTTGAATATTATTGGTATATATAAAGGCTACTGATTTATGAATGTTTATTTTGTAACCTGAGACGCTGCTGTATTCCTTGATCACTTCTAAGAGTTTTGTAGTAGAACCCCTGGTGTTTTCCAGATATACAATCATATCGTCTGAGAGGAGCGAAAGTTTGATCTCTTCTGACCCTATATGGATACCCTTGATCGCCTTTTCTTCCCTAATTGCAATGGCTAAAACTTCCATTAGAAACCTAACCATCCAACTTTTGGATTTAGCAGACATCTACAGAACATTTCATCCCAACAAAACTGAATACACATACTTCTCATCAGCCCACGGAACATACTCCCAAATCGATCACATCTTAGGTCACAAGTCTAACCTCAGTAAATTTAAAGGAATAGAAATTATTCCTTGCATCTTCTCGGACCATCATGGAATAAAAGTTGAACTCAGTAACAATAGGAATCTGCATACTCATACAAAAACATGGAAGTTAAATAACCTTATGCTGAATGATAGCCGGGTCAGAGATGAGATAAAGAAGGAAATTCCAAATTTATGCAACAAAATGGCCATGAAGACACAAGTTATCAGAACCTCTGGGATACTGCAAAGGCAGTCCTAAGAGGGAAATTTATAGCACTGAAAGCCTTCCTCAAGAGAACGGAAAGAGAGGAAGTTAACAACTTAATGGGACATCTCAAGCAACTGGAAAAGGAAGAACATTCCAACCCCAAACCCAGTAGATGAAAAGAAATAACCAAAATTAGAGCAGAATTAAATGAAATTGAAAACAAAAGGATTATACAACAGATCAATAAATCAAAAAGTTGGTTTTTTGAAAAGGTCAATAAAATAGATAAACCTTTGGCCAACCTAACTAGAAAAAAAAAAAAAAAAAAAAAAAAGAGTAAAATCTCTAATTTCATCAATCTGAAACGACAAAGACAAAATAACAACAGACTCCTCAGAAATTCAAAAAATCCCTAATAAATAACAAGAAACATTATTCTCAGAAATATGAAAATCTGAAGGAAATTGACCAATACTTGAAAGCACGTCACCTTCCAAGACTTAGCCAGAATCAAGTGGAAATGTTGAACAGGTCAATATCAAGTTCTGAAATAGCATCAACCATACAAAATCTCCCTAAAAATAAAAGCCCGGGACCAGATGGCTTTACGTCAAAATTCTACCAAACTTTTAAAGAGGAACTAGTACCTATATTACTCAACCTGTTCCAAAATATAGAAAAAGAAGGAAGACTACCCGACACGTTCTATGAGGCAAACATCACCCTGATCCCCAAACCAGGAAAAGACCCAATGAGAAAAGAAAATTACAGACCAATATCACTAAGGAATATAAATACAAAAATATTCAATAAGATCCTAACAAACAGAATCCAGCAACACATCAAACAAATTATACATCACGACCAAGTCGGTTTTATCCCAGGGTCTCAAGGCTGGTTCAATATACATAAATCTATAAACATAATTCAGCACATAAACAAATTAAAAAACAAAGACTATATGATTCTCTCAATTGATGCAGAAAAAGCTTTTGATAATATTCAGCATCCCTTCATGATCAGAACACTGAAGAAAATTGGTATAGATGGGACATTTCTTAAACTGATAGAGGCCATCTACAGCAAACCCACAGCCAATATCGTATTAAATGGAGTTAAAGTGAAATCATTTCCACTCAGATCAGGAACCAGACAAGGTTGTCCTTTGTCTCCACTGCTTTTTAGGGAATATTTTTTGAAAGGTCAGGAAGGAATTTAGAGTTCTTGGTTCATTCAGTAGTTACTGGGGGCCAACCAAGGGAGATAACATAATCACAATAAAATAAATATATCCAAACATTCTGGTGCAGTGGGATAAATATGAAATCTATTGTCAAGTTTGATTTTATATCATTTAATTTGAAAATGCTTTAGGAAATTCAGAATTCAGAGAATATCCTCTAACAGCAGGAAGGCCACAACTATATGATAGGTTACCTACTGTCTTCTAGTTTAATTCACTGAAAAGATTTATGTGTAAAAAAGAATAAAACAAGACCAAAGATTGATAAATTTTTAAAGTAGTAACAGTCTGGGCAACATGTAAAATTTAAAAACACATCTAAAACCAAGAACCTGATTGTAGGAAAATAGAAAGGTACAATCAGAGCTTGTCATTTGCTCTTTATCTTCTCCTAGAGAAGCCCTTTCAGTGTGCTCTTGGATGGCCAGCTCTGCGCTGGGAAACCTCCATACTCAGAAAGCAACAAGCAGCCTAAACCCTTCCCACATCTCTCTCCCTACCGGCAAGGTTTTTCACTACCTCAGTGGGCTGAAAAGCTCTGTGTTATTGATCATTAAGTTATTTATCATTAAATAATCTGCATTTAAAACAGCCAATAAGCATGCAGAGAAAAACATTTGCACTTTTACAATGACATTCTAAGGTGAATCTTCCAATTACAGAATGCTGAAGTAAGGCTCTGGAAAGAAATGATTATAAGTGACCAAATACATTTAAGGATGGGTCTGCCTAAAGAACTAGATAAAAAAGACAAAAAGATCAGTTTTCACTTTTGGAAAAAATCTTTGGTGAAAATAATTATCTTTTAGGTCGAGTCAAGATCCTAGACTTGCCTGTTCTTCATAGACAATTTTTTTTCTTCATCACATGGGATCACTCTCCTCCCTCCATTAGTTCCAACATACTTTAGGGACTCAGTCAAGATTAGGTTTGGGAAAATAAAAGAAGACTTGGTTAACCCTGCAACCCAGTGCTAAATCAACAGTATGCTAGTCTCCCTCTGATGTCAGGCCTTCGTACCAGCACATAGGTTGTCTGTGCTTTGGCACCACATCCTTGTACATCTGCACCTACCTCTCATCCTTAGTAACTGGGATGACATTCTAAATACTGACAGCTCACTGTGCTGGCCTCTCCTTCTGCTTCCCCACATATTAACTGCATTTTGGTTCTCTGTCACTACGTTTCCCCTGCTTTCTAGAATAATCATTAATAATCCTTGTCAGGACTCTGTTCCAGATCACGTGTCCAGATTCCCACATTTTGCATACTTCTCCCACCATCAGACACCAGGCTCCATCTGCCACAGATGCACAACTTTATCTGGAAGGCACACTGCATTTCTAAAACGTTTCTTTGTCCTAGTGTTGGTCTTAAAATGTCTGTTTCCCTAGGCTGGCTCCATGAGTAACATTTAGAGCTAGCAGGACTCTTAAATACAATTAAGCCCGCTCATTTTATACAAGAGTATAAAGGGCTGAGGGACAGGAAGAATCACTCAAGATGGCATAGTTTGTAATTGCGACTAGATTAATTTGAATTTACTGAGTATGCAATACCTGACTTTCAGCAAATATTTAGCTTCTCTCAGCTTTATTTGTCAATTTGTAAATAGTAAGGTCTTATTTGCAAAAAATGTTCAAAAATTAAGAAATGTGTGTTGATATGCCTAAATCGTTTATTTTTTTTCTGGCATAAAGTAGGCCTTCAGTAAATAATAAGCATCCTCTGTTCCCCAAAGGCTTCCCCATATCTTGAGTAAAATTATTGGTTCTTAAAATATAGACCAGAATATAAAACAAAATAGTATAAAGTACTCTCTGTATGTTCATTATATTTTTTAGGGGAGTACATAGTCTTGCTGTGTTACCAGATAGAGTGTAGTAACATCACAATAACTCATTGCAATTTCAGATTCCTGGGCTCAAGTCTCATCCTCCTGCCTCAGTTTCCCTACTAACTGGGACTATAGGTACAGACCACCATACCTGGTTGATATTCTTTCTCTTTATTATAGACTGGCTCATGCTATGTTGCCCAGTTTGATCTCCAACTCCTGGATTCAAGTGATTGTCCTGCCTCAACCTCCTAAAGTGCTAGGATTAGAGGCTTGAGCCAGGGAAACTGACCTTAAATGTTTATTATGATGGAGGTATTGAGCAAACTCCTTTAACTTAGTTTGATTTTGTGGTATTTTTAATTTTTTTTTTCCCCCTCTGGTACATCAAGTCTAATTAATACTCATCAGTAAATTAAATTTGCATCATTCCTATATTTATTATATAATTTTTTTTAAAAAAATGACTTTCAATACAGTAATTATGAATATGATAATTACCCTGGAGTGATATTTTTACATAAATACAGAATTCACAAATCATTTCACAAATATTTATAAGGTTTCCCATAAGATAAGATCATTTGAGTGCTTGAGACACAGTGCTGGACAACAAGGTCTCTCACAAAGAGAGCCTACATTCTATCAAGAGAAATGACAGGAACGAGGGAGTAGATAAAGACTGTACTCGCAGGTGGTGTTAAAAACTGTGAAGACAGTAAAGCCAGGTGAATAGCGAGAGGCAAGTAGGGTGGAGGTACAATTTTAGATAGGTTGTATCTTAGATTGGTTCTTAAAGACAGATTCACATATAAAGAATTACAAGCATATCTGTTGAGAGTTCTCCCAAGAGAGACACCTAAAAGAAAATAAGGAAAGAAGAATTGTACAAAAGGAGAAGATGCATCACCGAGTTCTTAAATGATGCTCTGAGGAGTTTTAGAGATTCTAAGAATTCTACCAAGTTCTACCAAATAGTACCTATGCCTCCATCTCAACCAGTCACTGACTATAGGCAGTACTTGAAAGGTGGCGTAACTTTGGGCAGGAAAGTTTCCTGTGGTAAAAATGTAGACCTAAGTACAAGAACGATTATAGTAATAGATCATGAAATCTAAAGTGAGACAGGAAACAGAGATATAAGGGGTAAACACTATGCATTAAATGTTTAAATAAGATAAAAACTAATTTGGCATAAAGGGTATGTAATCCCAAAGATAATATATCTTGGTCAGAGAATGGGAGCTTAAGAGATTTTGTAGGAGAGAAATTTATTTGTAATCATGACCATAGAAGTGGATGGCCACAAAAATGCTCAAGAAAAATCACATTAGAAGTAAAGAGGGTGCAAGACAGAGAGGCCAAGGTCTTGAAGATCAGCTAAACAAAGACGAGTCCCATCAGGAGACAGCTAACAAAGTAGTGGAAGGGAAATCTGAGACCCTGATCTCTAATTTTTATTTAATGTTCATGGAACATTGTTTCGTATAACTTGAAAAAGAAAACAAAAACAACAAAGAACTCCATTGCTAAACAGTTTAGGAAACACTTAGGTAACGTATACTAATTTCAGGAATTCTTGGAGTGTACACATGATTCATTTTAAATATATGAAAGTGAGGTAAAGTATATCAAGTGTCCCAAACCTTTCAGTGATTATATCCTGGGAATAGTAATAAAAGGAAATAATAATCATGACTTGAGGACAGTAGATCAGACAGTCTTGAAAATATAACGAAACTTAGGTGGACTCTCCCTTAAAAATGCGCAAGTACACATACACAATAAGGAGACACACACAGTGTGTGGTTTCATAGGGTTCAGGAGAATTTTAATGTTCATCCTTGGAGCCTAGCTGACAAACTTCTTCCCTCTGTTGCTGATACTAAGGTCTGGTGCAGGGCCCAGCTGGTCAGCATTCCTTGAGTGCTTATTACACATGCAGAATTCTAGGTCCCACCCTGTATTTACTGGATCAGAATCCACATTTTCTAAGGTGATTTTCATCACATTCAAATATGAAAAGCTGCAACTAGAAGGTGATAGCATTAATTTCCACACCCCATAAAAAATAAAAACTTTTATATTGCTAGACAATTATTGTACTTTTAAACAGTGTTCTGAATTTTCCCAAAATGTTTCTATTGACTCACCTTGGCCTTAAAATAAAGGAGAATTGACTTTTTTAATATTTGTCACTTTTATAAAACAGTAAAGGTAAATGGTATTAACTATTAAGTATCTGGCTGGTGCAAGCAATAGAGCTTGAAGACGTATTTTCTTGTATCTTAATACCACTAATGTGTGAGTTACAAAGGCACAGAAATGTAATCTAGAGAGTCTTCATATTTCCTTAAAAGATTAAACAGCCATGTAAATCCATTATCTAGAAGGCTAGACACATAGGGCAGTCCCTGGGTGTCCCATAACAGAGAGTGCTGATTCATAACAACATAGGTAGCACAAAGTCTCTCCTTGAGAGATTTATGTCTAAGCACAATTTCTTATGTCCAGATAACCACAGTCAACAATAAGTGCCTCTTTATTGCCAAAAAAATAATTTTAAAATATGAATTGGGGTGATACAGAAAAGAGCACAGAGAGTCCCTACGTATTAAATCTGCACAGCTAAAACTTGTTATTTGATATAATCAGTGTGAAGCTATCTTTTAAAAGAAAAAATGGGGTAATTTTTTCATTTGAAGCTATCTTTTAAAAGAAAAATTGTGGTAATTCTTTCATTTTCCTAAATTTGTTTCCTTGTTTTTGTCTATTTTGTGAAACAAAAGGATTATCAGAACATTTAAATATATAAGTATGTTCCAAACAAATGTTCTGGTCAGGCAATTTAGTTCAAAAATCAGTTTTAAAATTTGTAAGAACTTCACAAATAAATGTGTGTGTGTGTTACATATATAGGAGGGGGAAAAAAAAAAAAGAAAACAGTTCAGAATTACAAAGTTGAAATGAACCTTCCTGGTTTCAATTCTTTGTAGAATTAAGTGGGGCATGGGTTATATTTTTTCAAAATAAAATTCCTACAGATTACCATTTCTTGGGCGCTGTCTTCATGCAACCTATAAGTAAATCATTCAACATTGTCACTTTTTAACTGATCTTTAGAGGTGATTTCACATATATATTGTTTATTTTATAATTCTTCAAATTCTTATTTTGCTTAGTCATAGTCAATGACTTTTAAAACTATTTTATAATTAATGTTAACCACAAATTGCTCAAAATGAAACTGATAAGAACATTCGAAAACATTAATATCCCCTCATTAATCCTTGTTAAATGAAATATACCTAGTTTCCTAAAAATGCCTCATTGAACCTATTTTAGATTATTTACTATATTTTCTAAAACCAATCCAGTTTCTCTATTTTACTCATAATAGAAGAATATCTATGATGCCCAAATGAAATCGGATCAGTCTGAACAAAACAATATTAACATCCTCTCTTTCATGTAGGACACTTTCATGTACATCATTGATGTTCTTTTGTTTTTTTGATATTTTTTCCAGAAACAATAAGCTGTTCCTCTATTGTTGAAAAGTCCGCCTACTCCCTCTCCTGGTATGGAGATTGGGTCCAGGTAAATAGTATGTTTATTTCTCATCCTTGCAAGTATTTCTTTACTCCTTTTCCAAGTCACTTAATTTAGTCACAGCACTGCCATTGTTTACTCAGAAAGATTAATTTCTGAAAAAAATAGAAGTTGAGGGCGGTGCCTGTGGCTCCAGGAGTAGGGTACCACTCCCATATACCAAAGGTGGTGGGTTCAAAACCCGACCCCGGTCATAAACTGAAAAAAAAAAAAAAAAAAATAGAAGTTGACTATGCCTATAGTAGGTTGAGGGACCTAAAATTTCTTCATAATTAATCAATCACCACTGCACCTGGTAATGGTTTTATAACCCCCTCCTCCAACTCTCTTCTCCTGTATGGAAATTCTAGGTATACCAAGCTTTTAGTAAGTATGACTATTTTTAATCATAATCCTAGTAGGTCATGATGTTTAAAAATTTTAATTTTTTTTTTTTTTTTTTTAGACAGAATCTGCCTCTGTCACCACGTGGCATCACAGCTCACAGCAACCTCAAACTCTTGGACTTAAGCGATTCTCTTGCCTCAGCCTCCCAAGTAGCTGGGGCTACAGGTGCCCACCATGACACCTGGCTATGATGTTTAAAAATATAAAAAAAAAAATTTTAAATAAGCTGCCAGATTTGCTTTGCTTTCATTTTTTAGGGTTTCATGTTGCCTATATGTTTATAGGTGCAATTGGACTATGATTTTTTTCTCTTCTAGACTGCCATGGATGTTAAAATTATACTAATGAATTTTTTTCATGTGGCTTTACATTTGCATTTAGTTGAAATAATTTGTAAAAGATGGGAATAATCTGTTCCTTGCATGTTTCATAGAATTTGTTTCATGAAATCATCCAGGGCTGATGTGTTCTGACAGGAGTTAATGTTTAACTACTATTACCAGTTTGCTTGCTTGAGTACTTGCCAGCTTACTTGGGTTTTCTATTTTAATTAAGTCTATGTTAGAATTATATTTTATTTCATGAAAATTGCCCATTTCAGTTAGATTTTCCAATAGATTGAAGTTACATTCCTTAGGAGTTTTAGAGTATTATCAAATGATATTTATGCTGTGTTCTATAAATAAATAGAACACAGGTACACATTTCTGTTGTGCACATATGTACACATCTGAGATGGAATCACTGGGTTTTGGTGGAGGGAGGGTAATGGGTGGGGCCACATCTGCGGTGCATCTTAGAATGGGTACAGGCGTAACTTACTAAATGCAGAATACAAATGCCTACATACAGTAACTAAGAAAATGCCATGAGGGCTACGTTGAGCAGTTTAATGAGAATATTTCAGAGTGTATATGAATCCCACACATTGTACCCCGTGACTGCACTAATGTACACAGCTATGATTTAGCAATAAAAATAAATTAAAAAAAAATAAAAATATAAAAATCATAGGTTTATTTAAATTCAGTAGTTAAATCTATTTGCTGACACATTTTTTAAAGTTCTCGATTACCATGCCTTCTCTTTTCATTTACTCTTATTGAAGAACTCACTTATGCATCCTTGGGTTATAAACTCTGATAGTTTTTGAATATTAGAAAATGTCTCTCTTCTACCTTCACTCTTGAGGGATAGCTTAGCTACACATAAAATTTTTGGCTGACATTTAATTCCATGCAAAACTTATAAGTCATTATTCCTTTTAATTGCTTTATTACAAAGTTTAATGCCGATATTTTTTAATATTTTCCCCTGTGTCAATGATCCATTTTCCTTCTGGTTGCTTTTAGAATTATCTTTTCATTAACTTCTATCGTTTGTCCATTATATGACAAGTTTCATATTTATTTATCCTGTTTGGACTCCAACATGGACGTTCGATCTGAAGAATCACCCCACTCTTAATTTCTGTAAAGTTTTCATCTATATGTCATCTGCCATTTTGAAAATGTTTGTTCTTTCCAGGACTCCTATGAGACAGGTGTTTGAGTTTCTTAGTATCTTTTTCTTTTTCTTTTTTTTTTTTTTCTGATTAAACTCCCCAAAACTTTATTTTTCAACAGCCATATAAATACAGGCAGAGGAGAATAGGCCTGCGGGTGAGTTTAGGGTGGGGTTTTTCTGATAACAGGTGTGATGTTTTTAGTGTCCGGAACCAAGTTCCTGGAGCCAAGGGTAACAATGCCCTACTTGCCCTTAAATGCTTTCCAGCTGTGACTATTCCTGTTAAACCGGCTATGAATATTCCTGATAAGCTAATTCTTAGGTTTTCGGCTCCCGGCATCTCCTCCCTTTTTATTGTTTGAGTGAGGCGGCATTGGTGGGAACGAGTAATGAACGTCTCATCTATTGATGAGTGGGCATTGACCTATGGGGGGAAGTATTGAACTGATTCCTCCCGCGGGGTTCCGAAGTCCCCGCATTTTAAGTGGCTCTTGGTGTCTTTTGGGGAGGAGAGGCAGAGCCTTTTCATGGAGTTGTCCTTTGTCGGACGAGTCAAATATTGACACCAACCTCTATGCAAATCAGGTTTGCTTCCAAGGGAACTCAGAGCGGACGATAGTGTCCTCCCTTTGCAGTGCTTTGCCTCGCACCCCAAATAGGTACCCACGTTGTGTTCGCATTGGGACGAACCAACGTGCACAGATCTGAGTATCTTTTTCATATTGTTTATTTTTTACTACATATTTTATATGTTTTATCTTTTTTTGTATTGCATGCTTCAAGAATTCCTCATTT
>CAUYPK010027946.1:0-17299 GCA_963574355.1 Loris lydekkerianus
CCCCTCTATGTATCTGTATCAGCATGCCTGGGTCTGTCTCCCTGTCTCTCCACCTACCATTCCCTCTATGTATCTGTGTCAGCATGTCTGGGTCTGTCTGCCTGTCTCTCCACCTACCATCCCCTCTACGTGTCTGTATCAGCATGTCTGGGTCTGTCTGCCTGTCTCTCCACCTACCATCCCCTCTATGTATCTGTATCAGCATGCCTGGGTCTGTCTCCCTGTCTCTCCACCTACCATTCCCTCTATGTATCTGTGTCAGCATGTCTGGGTCTGTCTGCCTGTCTCTCCACCTACCGTCCCCTCTGCGTATCTGTATCATGGCCATCATCTGTCTCTCAGCTATGTTCATCCATCCATCCACCCATCTTCTATCACTATCTATCTGCCAATTATCTTCCTATTTATTTAAATGCAGAAGCTGGAAAGGATTAAAGAGAAGATCTTACCTCTTTCTAGTCAGAGAACAACATGTCACATCACAGAAAAAGTTCCAGCAGGTGCACACCCCCACTGGGGAGCAGGTGTGCCCGAGGAATGGCACACCTGCTTCTGGCAGGATGGACTGCAGCGCTGGCATCAGCGGCAGGCGCTGGAGGAGCCCTGAGGACAGTCTCTCAGTGAGAGTGACGAGTGTGCACTTGGCCCTGGCTTTGGGGTGGGAGACCCCATGTGCCACAAAGTCCGTGGCCTGTGGATGGACAGCAGAACAGCTGGATTTGAGAAAAATTAGTGTCTGTGTGTCCACCTCTGGGCAAGGTTGTGGTGCTGGAGAGAAGCTCCCTGCATGCGGCTGCTTCTGGGACCATCCTATTTCACAGCAGAAGGTAGGGCCTGCTCCCCCAGCTGGCTGGCAGGAGGGGTCTTGGGGCCAGTGTGAGCAGCTCAGAGGGAGGCAGGGGGATCTTAGCGAGCTCTCCTGTAGCCCTGACTATTTCAGAGGAGCAGGGCTGATCCCAGCGCCAGGACTGAGACTCAGAGTTTGTGGGTCTCTGCTCTATGCTCACCCTCCTGTCACCACCCTCAGCACATGTGTACGGACACCCCCATTCCACGGTAGGGACCACATTTTTTTGAAATACATCTGTATTGCCTTTTCCCACCCCATTGTATTTTTCTGACATTGCTGTATTTGTAATTTCTGAGCCTTTTTACAAAGCCTTTTGTAGCATGGTCTCTTGGGTCTGAAGTCCGAAGAATCAAAGAAGGGAGGAGGGACAGCTCTCCAAACACAGGGGCTCAACTTCTGGCTCTCCTTTCATGGAGCTCTGGGTGCACCTTGACCCAGGGACCCAGAGTCTTTGCTCTCAAGGAGAAAGTGTTCATAGCCAGCATGTGTGCTCCCCACAGGGTTGGTGCCCTCCTGAACATTTCATGTGAGTTACCTGCTCACACTGTACTGCCCCCGGAGGTTGGTCCTTACACTGTTGTTCGTTCACAGCGTGGAGTGGAGCACAGAGAATGGTGTCCTCACCGTCACCATCATCATCAAAGTCATCACCCTTATCATCATCCTGTTTGAGGCTGCACAGTGGGAATCTGGTCAAGTGTCACGCCCCAGAGCCTGCACTTTCAGCGCGTGAAAGCTTCCACGAGTTGGTGTGCTATGGTGCAGGCATGTTGCTGGGGACCATGGACACGTCATACATGTTTGTCCTCACACCCTCTAAGTGCATGCTGTACATGCAAAACCTGCTCCTCTTTCAGAAGTTACTGAGCAAAGCATCTGAGGTGAAGGCCTCACAAGGTGGGGGTGTGTGTCAGCAGAGGGTTCCGGTCATCACTCTGAGTGAGCAGCAGCCTCCCTGAGGTTCCTCTCCCAGCCATGGTCCTCCTCCTTGGCAGTCAGGGCTGCTCCTGTAGAGTAAGAGAGAGGAGGACTGGTGAATCCCTGTCCATCACCGACCTCGGGGCTTGTCAGCCATCTCCCATCTTCCCAAGGGCACTGGCTGCATGGAAGAAATGGTGGTGCCTATGACCTGGGCACCTGGGTGCTGGAGCGTGGGTGCTCCCCCAGGGTGGATGAGCAGCCCCAGCCCCACCAGCAGGCCCAGGGTGGGACTAGGGGTAAGATGCCGGAAGTTTCTCAAGCAAAACCTGTGAGCTCCATTGGTGCAGGAGGCCCTGTGAGTCGCAGCAAGGCTGCTCCCACAGGAACAGGAGCTCTGGGCAACAGGGTGGCTCGGGCAGGGCTGTGCACAGCCTATCTCTGGTGCCTACGGGACAGTTTGGGAAGGAGACAATGTGTGTGGAGGAGGAGGATGGCTGGACTTCAGGCTGAACCCACCACGAGTCCAGGTTCTTCTTCATTTTCCTGCTCGAGGTCACCTTGGGTGAATTGTCACCTTAGCCTCAGTGTTCCTTCTGTACACTATAAAAATAAGTGCCGTCTCAGATGCTATAGGAAGCATGACATGTGGTAGCTGACTTGTAATGCATGGTGTGCTAGGTCCTCTTTTTTCCAGCCTGCTGGGTAGCTGTGTGCTCATGCAGGTGGCCAGCTACCCCTTGGGGCAGACATCCCTGTATGAGCTCAGAGTGACCTGAGAGGATGTGTGTGTGGGAGGGTGATTTGTGTCCTGATTCCTTCACTGGAGTATATGCCCCAACTCCTGCAGAGGCCAGGCACTGTCCTTGGTGCTGGGACTTGGCGAAGAGTGAAGGCCTGGCGCTTCCTTCCCAGGAGGAGGTAGGAAGAGGCAGAGAAAGGGACACACAACAGACAGAGGGCCCACAGAGTGAGCAGGCAGGAAAGAGTTCCCAGACCAGGCTTCACAGGGACATTCATGGGAGTCTAGCTCAGTGGGTTGGGGGGACACACTGGCAGGGCAAAGCCCAGTGGAGGAGCCGTTTCCTCAGCCATGCAAGGGGGCAGCAAGCGGGCTGCTGAAGTCCCCTGTCATCACCAAGACCCATGATTTTGAGACAATTGGAGCTTATTCAAAAATAAGCTGATGTCACAGAAGGGACTGGGGAGTTTCAGAGATCTAGATTCAGTTCTGCCATCCACAGCTGCTCAGTTTCAAAAAGTCACTTTCACTTTTCCAAGCCTTATTTGAGATAAATGAAAAGGATCCAGTGCTCATGATACAGGTTGCTGTGAAGATTAGAGATAATACAGGGGATGTACTGAGCATAGGGCTGGCACGCAGGGGATGCTGAGCCAAAGGTTACAGACAGAAATGACAGTTTATAATGGTGGCACTACCATCAGTGATGGTGCTGATAATAATCATGGTAGTGGTGACTGTGGAGATGATGACAGAGATCTGAGGGTGATTATGATGATAATGATGATGGTGGTGGTGATGGTCATGGTCATGATGATGATGATGGTGGTGATGATGGTGGAGGTGATGGAGATGATGAGGGTGGTTCTGGTGATAATGGTGATGATGATGGTGGTGATGGTCATGGTCATGATGATAATAATGGTGGTGATGATGGTGGAGGTGATGAAGATGATGAGGATGGTTCTGGTGATAATGGTGAGGATGATGATGATTATGACAGTGATGGTCATCATGATGATGATGGTGATGACGGTGGAGGTGATGAAGATGATGAGGGTGGTTAGGTGATAATGGTGAGGAGGACGGTGATTATGACAGTGATGGTCATGATGATGATGATGGTGGTAATGATGGTGGAGGTGATGGAGATAATGAGGGTGGTCAGATGATAATGGTGAGGAGGACGGTGGTGGTGATGTTGACGATGGTGGCAGTAATGATGATGGTGTTGACAACAGTGATGATCATGATGATTGTGATGGTGGAGCTGAACGAGATGATGAGGGTGGTTCTGGTGATAATGGTGATGATGATAGTGATTATGACAGTGATGTCATGATGATGGTGATGATGGTAGAGGTGATGGAGATGATGAGGGTGGTTCTGGTGATAATGGTGATGATGATGGTGATTATGACAGTGATGGTCATGATGATGATGATGATGGTGATGATGGTGGAGGTGATGGAGATGATGAGGGTGGTTAGGTGATAATGGTGAGGAGGATGGTGATTATGACAGTGATGGTCATGGTGATGATGATGGAGGTGATGATGGTGGAGGTGATGGAGATGATGAGGGTGGTTAGGGGATAATGGTGAGGAGGATGGTATTGGTGATTTTAGCAATGATGGTGAAGATTATGATGGTGGTGATAGTGATGGTGACAGTGAAAATGGTGATGGTGATGATAGATTGATGCTGAAGGTGATGAACGTGATGAAGTTAACAAAAATGAACATTTGCTAGCAAGTGTATCTTATGCCCAGAAAAATTGTACAGTCGTTCCAACATTTCAGAAGTGCCAGTGATTTCTACTTTATAAAGTAAAGCACTTTTGCACTTACCCATGTAAATGTTATTTTGGGTGTGAATATTCCACTAGATGCCAAACATCTCAGTGAAAACTGACAGTGCAGTCACACATGGAAGCTGGCTCAAACATCCAGATGCAGCGACGTTCTGCCCACAAAGTTAAGAGCACATGATAGTTCTTTTTTCTAGTTTTCATTTTGGCATTGGACTGAATTGGGTGCTGTAATAATAGTGATCAAGAGGTATGAATGTGTACCAGACAGTTGAAAAGAATTCAAGGAGAATGGCATATTGTTGTTGGAATCTGATACACCAGGAAAAATACAGGCGGGCTGCTCCGTCTGCCTCAGTCTGAGTGGCTGCTGGAGGAAGGAATCGCAGGTCTGCTTGGCACAGAGTCTTTTCTGCACAGACTCTGAGGTGCGATACAGTCTAAAAATAGCTGTGCTCCGCACTGGGCTGTCTGGGGAATAGCGGTTGGACTCTCAGCAGCTGCGTATACAAAAGGCAATGTGTTTTTTGGAAAGGTATTAGGCTGGGGTTTTGTTCTGCCAGTGTTGCTTCAAATTGTCTCTGCTAGAACAAACAGAGGCTGCCGTTCCTTCTTCCTGGCCAGGCACAGGGAGAGGGGCATGGGGTGGAGTTTTCAGGTAGATCTGGACTCTGGGCCAGGGGCACAGATCTGGACTCTTCAGCAAGGGGCACAGTCGTGTGCACCAGAGAGGTGCAGTGCTGGGTACTGAGACAGGGGAAGGGGCACTTAAACCACACACCCTCAATAGTGGAAATACTGCCTGTAATAGCCTTACATGTTTGTACAAAATATCCAGGGAGCTGGGGAAAATCTGTGAGGGGCCTAAGCTGATCACTGCTTTTCAAAGAGTATTTCCAACTGTCATAAAAGTGTACTCATATCTTTTCAGTATAATTTTTTTTTCAAAGAAAACCCCTTTAGACTCTTGCCAGTGAAAATCAAATTTATGTACTTAAGTAAGATACTGTACCCAGAGCTCTAAGCAAAGTCGGGCAGTGTCCTAGGGTTGGGGTTCTGATCCCAGCTGCTGTGTGACCCTCACTGAGCTGCAATGAGTGTCTCCACCTGTGTGACAGGACTGGCCGAGGTCCCATTGGGGATAGGGTGGGTGAGAGGCCGGAGGACATGAGGCTTCCCCTGCAGTCTTCTCTGCAGCCCCGGCTCCCCCCCCTGCCCCCCTTGCCACTTTGCTGATGTCCCCTCTGCATGGGGTTCTCCAGGCTCTGGGGGGAATGCTGCCTTCCTGTATGAGCCAACATGATCCACGTGGTCCAAGGAGAAGATTCCACCCCAAACCAAAGGTGGACATGTGATGTGGCCACCAACAGTCTGCAGCACAGCCAGCCTCGCCTCTGGAACGGGCCTGAGCATCAGTGTCCAGACCTGTGAATAATCACATGAGCGGCTGGCGGCCAGGCGTCCGTCAGGAGATTTGTGTCTAATGAGGTATTTATCTGTTTTGAATAGGTTTTGTGAGACTTCCCTGAAAAATTACCACACACAGGGCCATAAGCCTGAAATCAAGGTGTCTTGAGCTGTGCTCCCCAAAGGCTCGGGAAGGACCCTCCCTCCCTAACTCTCTCCCTCCAGCTCTTGGAGGCTCCATGTGTCCTTTGACTTGTGACCACATCACCCCCATCTCTGCTTTCACCCTCACATGGACTCTGCCTCCAATCTCCCTCTACCTGCCTTTTTTTAGGACACCTATGACTGTGTGTCAGGCCCTATGTCTCTATTTAAGGAACTGTGACTGTGTGTAAGGCTCTACGACTGTGTGTAAGGCCCTACGACTGTGTGTAAGGCCCTACGACCAAATGTCAGGCCCTACGACCGTGTGTAAGGCTCTATGACTGTGTGTCAGGCCCTATGACTGTGTGTCAGGCCCTATGACTGTGTGTCAGGCCCTACGACCGTGTGTCAGGCCCTATGACCGTGTGTCAGGCCCTATGACCGTGTGTCAGGCCCTACGACTGTGTGTCAGGCCCTGCGGCCCTATTACAACTGTGTGTAAGGCTCTATGACTGTGTTTAAGGCCCTACAACCATGTGTCAGGCCCTACGACCGTGTGTCAGGCCCTACAACCATGTGTAATGCCCTACGACCGTGTGTCAGGCCCTGCAACTGTGTGTCAGGCCCTACGACTGTGTGTAGGGCCCTACGACTGTGTGTCAGGCCCTACAGCTCTATTTAAGGCCCTACAACTGTGTGTAAGGCCCCACGAACAAGTGTCAGGCCCTATGACTGTGTGAAAGGCCCTACAACTGTGTATAAGGCCCTAGGACCGTGCGTAACGCCCTACAACCGTGTGTCAGGCTCTATGACCGTGTGTCAGGCCCAACAATAGTGTGTAAGGCCCTAGGATCGTGTGTAAGGCCCTACAACCATGTATAAGGCCCTATGACTGTGTGTAAGGCCCTGAGATCGTGTGTAAGGCTCTGTGACCATGTGTCAGGCCCTACGACCGTGTGTCAGGTCCTACAACCGTGTGTCAGGCCCTATGACCGTAAGGCCCTACAAACATGTGTCAGGCCCTATGACCGTGGGTAACGCCCTACAACCGTGTGTCAGGCTCTATGACCGTGTGTCAGGCCCAACGATAGTGTGTAAGGCCCTAGGACTGTGTGTAAGGCCCTACGACCATGTATAAGGCCCTACAACTGTATGTAAGGCCCTATGACTGTGTGTAAGGTCTACCTGAACCTGGGCAATTCAAAATTTGTCTCTTTATCACAAGATCCATAAGAGAATTACATTGAAAAACACACTTTTTCCAAACAAAGTCAAGTCCACAGTCCCCAAGATACCTTTTTGAGGGTTACCACTCATCCCAGGGCACCTTCCACCCACCAGCAGTGAGGAATGACTGTCACCAGCCCAATTTTAAAGACAAGGACACAGAGGCACTGGCAAGTCCAATGACTTTCCCAGGGCAACACAGCGCATAACTGACAAATGATGTCACCTGTGGGGGTCACTTAAGCCTGTGCCCCCTCTGGAATGTTTAGGAGAGAACCTCCGTTGTCAGGGAGGAGGTGACATCCTGCTCAGAGGGATTCCTGACAAACAGACACTGCCTGTGCAGAGGTGACCGTGAAGTGACAGAAGTGTGTACCAGTACACCAGCTGCTCAGAGAAGGGGAGTGACACCGTTCCTGGTGGGGTCAGGGAAGCCCGGAGGAAGGAAGCACGCAGTGGCCCAGGGAAAATGGCAGGCCGGCAAACACGAGGGGGCTTGGGGCCTGTGCCAGGGGCTGAAGTCAGGGGGTCTGGGGCTTGTGGCTGACTGGTGGCCCTTATGGGGGTCACTAGTAGGGGGGTAGCAACTTGGGGAAGAGCGCAGGGGAGCCACACCACCGGCCAGCAGGGGTAAAGGCCAGAGCAACTGGCCAGCTGGGGACGAAGATGGAGGGCACCTGGCTGGGGGGCTGGGGAGGCCACCTGACCCCATGCCTAGCGCATGGTCCCTGCTATTTCCCCACCCCTCACCGTGGATGAGGGACCGAGGGGGACGGAGGGAGGACAGAATTGTCCAACTGAGGCACTAAGAGTGGAAACGCACAGCGTGGCTGTAAATGTGTCCTGTGGAAACCTCTGTTCTTGGCTTGAACGGGAGCTGGGTGTGTTTTCTGCATATGGTGGGTCCTCCCTGTTTTCTTCCTGACCTCATGAACATCCTTATATCTGGTGCTAAGGGTTAAAAATGTTCGGCCATGGTGCTGAGTGGGGTAAGGTGTGGGAGTGCACAGGAAAGCGTGGAGGGGCCTGCCTGGAGAACGACCCTTTACAAGGATGTGAAGGCAGCCGAGCCAGCTGGGCTGTTTCATGCACAGTGGAGTTTGGTCTACTCGGCTGGCTCAGAGGGAGATGGATGCAGCTGGCATTGCCACCGAGTCCTTGAATGTCAGACCGGGGATTCCGTTTGGGGGCATCCAGTCCATTCCCTACATCCACTGTTTAGGGGAGTCATGGTGGGGAGGGGGGTTTGGGCCACAAAGAAATAACAAGCAGGGCAGGAGCCCTTGAGACGGCGTCTGGCTTTTAAAGATACTTGATGGGCAATGTCCTCTTTTGTCCTCAGAAGCTGAGACAGGCGTTGGGGCCAAGAAACCGTGGTGGAAGGATTTGGTGCCTTGCTGGGCTTGCAGGGATCTGGAGGCTCTGTGCTGTGCCCAGCACCGAGTCTGTGCACTGGGCTGTGCCACCCCAGCAGGCTTTTGTGTTGATCCCAGGAACCTGGGCAGGAGGAGTCAGGCCATTGCAGGGGTGAAAGTGTGCATGGCAGGGGGCTGGCACAAGGGGACCCCAGAAGGCAGGCTCCATGGCCCTCTCCTTAACTGGATGTGATGGTGACTCAAACATCCCCTCTGTGAGCGTGAGGCACGTGGCACCTCCAGCCAAGTACCCTTTGGGAACAGAGACTTACCCGTTCACCCCTCCAGCCCCCCTCTCCCTGCCGCAGGCCCCCATGCTACTCTTATGCACTGTGGAGTGGGCAGGATTCGGAGCCTGATGGGGCAGGGTGAGACACTTCCCAGGAATGCCTGTTGATCTGACCCACAGGCAGGTGCCTGGCCTCTATGCCAGGCCTGGGGCAGGGAGTTGTCTCCGGCAGAGGTTTGCCTCATCTACTTAACTGGCCTGAGTCACCTTTGACTTGCGCAGTTACAAAAGTGCTCAAGGTAACTTGTGTCCATATTTTGTTAATGGTATGTATTGAGTGTTATAATTTAATACAGTGCTTTCCTTTCTTACAACGTGTATCTGTGTTTTTGGTGCCCTCTGTGTTTACTGGGTTAAAGAATGTTTCCACCCGTAGACACACAATGATGCTATCTTAAGCACAGTGTTCTGGAAAGAAGCTAATTTACCCGCAGGAATCCCACTATAATTTCCTCTCAGCTCTCCTGAGGATAATGTATACTATTATTATTTATGACCTGATATTTGATATTAAAGACAGTGATGTAGAGGGTATTGCTGCTAATAATAATAGTAATAACACAGACTTGCATATATACGCCTCCCTCAGCTTCCTGAAGATTTTTCTATGCTTCAGTTGTTTCTTCCCTATTCTGGGTGGCTGACAAGACAGTACCACCCGTGTGCACCTCTGGCTCCCTGAGCACACCCTGTATGCACACCCCCAGCTCCTGGTGAGCACACCTTCAGCTCTCAGAGCACCACTATATGCACACCTCCAGCTCGTTAAGCACAGGCTGTACGCACACCTCCAGCTCGCTGAGCACGCCCTTTGAGTAGGCACTGTGTGTGTGCCTCTGGCTCCCTGAGCACACGCTGTACGCACATCCCCAGCTCCCGGAGCACCGCTGTTCCACACCTCTGGCTCACTCAGTAGGCGCTGAGTGTGCAGCTCCGGCTTGCTGAGTACATGCCACCTGTCCTATCTTTCTCCTAATAGGTTCTCCCTGTGCATTCTTTCTGTTCCTCAAGTTGCACAGTAGACTCAATGACCCCATTTTACAAGGGAGGAGCCCTCTGGGAGGGGTGGTGGAATCTGAGCCTGGGCAGCACCCCCTGCAGCAATGTGGGCTCAGGAAGGCTCCCCAGGTGAACTTGGAGCTGGGACTGTGCTCAGCCTTCAGGGGTAGCTCCCACACTGCCAAGCCATTGCACAGCTGTTCCCTCCACCAGAGGTGCCCTCACCACTGCAGACATGGTCAGGGCCACACATTTGGGGAGGTCCAGCTCAGACTCCATGGCTCCTGCATCTGTGGGCAGAAGAGAGTGCTCTCTCACCTGTGCCCACCTCACATCATGAACAGGCGGCTGTCTCCATCCCAGACTCTGCATCTCCCTCACCACCCCCCCCACCCGAGGTGTTAGGGCTCTGTGGGGTGGTGGGTGTCCAGTACAGGGGGACATCTTGGCCATCCCTGCTAGTAGATGGCAGCAGTGTCACTAATTCCTATCTCTGTCCCTGACAAACCCGTAGAGGTCCTGTCTTTTCTGGGCTAGCTCTTGAGTCCCCTGACTGCGATGGAGAAAACTCCCAGCTGAATAAATGCTTGCAGCTTCTCCATCCATGACACCTCTGTGCACCCGAAGAGATGCGTCTCTCCAGCCTGTATTCCTGACCTCGGAGCTCCGGCTGCAGCCCACTGCTTCCTCTGACACGGAGGGGAGACATCACAGCTGTGTGTCTTTGGGTCCCTTTCTCCTTGGATTGAATCGGCAGCATCAGCACCCGAGGAAGCTGATTATGAAATGCTTACTGGAGGGATAAAAGCGTGCTGTCCCTGTACACAGCAACAGTGCATTGGAGGATGCCATTTACTCTCTCCTTTTGGATGTGACTGCCCTTAGTCAAGTGGCTACTAACTGACTGCCCTGATGAACAATGTTTGTGAGTGTTATGTAGGCATCCACTCTCCAGCTTTGTGTTTGCACTTCCTAGCCGCATAAATACTCAGCCTATCTTTTCCACACGTGTAGATAATGCACATTTATTTGAAGAAAGATCAACATAAGCTCATCTTTCCTGCTGGCTCTGCTGGCGAGATGAGCTTCCCTCAGGGGCCCAGCTAATCCTGCTCCCAGCAGGGAATGGCTGGTAGATGAGGATCTCTCCTGCCTCCTATATGGACTACAGAGTCCCAGCCAACATGGGCCACTCAGGGCATTCTGTGTGAGTGTGTGGTGACCACTCCCCGGCCCACAGGTGAGTGTAGGTTGTGGGTAGTCTGAGGTTGCACAGAAGCATTGGTTAGAAATGGACTCTTTCTCTTCCAGCAGTTCTCCATCATCATCATCTTCCTCTCATCCTTGTCTATATACTTTTCTCCTCTTCTTCCTCCTCTTCAGTCTTATTCTCTTCACCTCCTCTTCTCCTTCATCTCCTCCTCCTTCATCTCATCCTCCTCCATCTCCTCCTCCTCCTTCATCTCCATCTCCTCCTCCTTCATCTCCATCTCCTCCTCCTTCATCTCCATCTCCTCCTCCTTCATGTCATCTCCTCCTCCTTCATCTCCATCTCCTCCTCCTCCATCTTCATCTCCTTCTTCATCTTCCTTCATCATCTTCATCTTCATCTTCTCCTCTTCCTCATCACCTTCATTACATCCAACTTCTCCTCCTTCTCCTTCTTCATCATCTTCATCTCCTCTTCTTCCTACTTCATCTTCCTCACCACCTTCATTTTCTCCTTCTCCATGTTTCCCAATGGACACTAGACTATTTCAACAAGATACATTTTATCTGTTTAATTAAACTGGCAAAGTCAGTATTGTGAGGAAGGGGCTGGACCTGGTGGACTCTTTCCAGGACACTGTTGGCCCGAGATGGCCTGCAGGCCCCTAGAGACTCAACCTCCTCAGGAGACATCATGGTCCTGACAGCCCCACTTCACATCCTTGCCTTAGCCATGGGCCTACTTGGCTCATGGTCTGGGTCAGAGCTCCACAGTCTCATCCAGCCCCAGCTTCATCCCAGGCTGTACCCCCATTTTTGGAAGCTTTTCCACCTGTCCTGATCTCTGTCTCCCCATCCAGAACAAACTAACCTATCAGATCCCATTCTTCAAGGTTAAACTATTGAGAAGTAAACAGAGGTTAGGTGGGCAGAGAGAGGAAGGGGATGGTGTCAAAGTCAGGGAAGGGATGCAACCTTTGAAAGTAGATGATGCTGACAGGTGGCAGATGGCTGGGTTTTGTGTGGACAAAAAGAAGTTGGAGGGAAGTGGCTTGAGCAAGATGGATTTTGTCTGGACACAGGGACCAGTTTCCCCACCTCTCAGGGTTAGGCTCATGTGGCCCAGGATGCTCTGGGCAACTACGTGTCCCCCACCCCCCAGCAGGGCATGTGGAGGCTGGATGGCCATTTCGGAGGAATCTGGATGGTTCAGACTTGAATATGGGGTTTAGACTGCATGACCTCTAGGCCCACATTAAAGTTGAAACTTTATGATTCTGAATTAAAATGGAAGGCTGATTCGAGCCCAAATGCACGCTCAGAGATTCTGCAGGCAGCTTCATTACCAAATTACTCCCTTTATAATCTCACTCTCACAATGCAAATGGGCTTACTAAAGCTGGTTATCAGGGAAATCTAATTTAATTTCACTGTCTGATGAAGATGATGTCTAGATGGTCTCTATATTCTCTACTGACTTTATTGAACATATTTTAATGTTAAGTGTCTTTGAATATTACATTTTAAGGTACTTCCCAGGGCTGCTCTCAGCTGAGAGTTTCATGTCTGAATGTTAACTGTGGGGTCCACTTTCAGGTCACCAGTGGAGCTCTGATGCCTCAATAAAGTCATGTTAGCTCGTTCAAATGTAGTTTCCTCACTCAGAAAAATCAGGCAAACAAGACTCAGCTGCCTTGCAGCCTTGCTTCAAAGTCACAAATAACCCCAAACTCCTGAACATAGATAAGGGAGGGATTATTGTCCAGTTTTTGTGTCCATGGAAGTCATGCTCCACATCCTTGACACTGTTTCAAAAAAGTGGTGTACTATAGTGAGAAATCAATGCTTCTATGGACAGAGACTTTAGCACCTTAAAATCATTTACTCCTGTGTCCTGATACCCAGGACGACAAAAAATGACTTGGGGACATAAAGCGTATTTAAAAACATTATCCACTTGTTTAATGAGTATAAAACTACATCTAAGCCAACTAACTAGAACTCAAGTTCCTCCATCTCAAGGTTTTCCAATTTGAGAGCAGTCACTGCTTATGAACCGGGCAGATTATGAAAGTAACCATGGAAGGCCCCTTAGTTGGTCTTTCCAATAAGCCTGTTAGTCTGGCCTTCCCCATCACCAGCACATCCAGCGTGTCCAGTGTGTCCAGCACATCCAGCATGTTCAGCACGTCCGCCTTCCCCAGAACAGGTGGCTGTTTTGTTCTCTTCATTTCACCTCGTTGAAGGGCTACAGGAAGCAATTTGCTTCTTTGAGCATTTTCCAACAGTAGAGATCTCAGGAATCAGAGCCTCTGTGCAGACGACTCTGTATTTGCTGAGAGAGCGAATCATCAAGAAGCTGACCGTGAGGCCACCATCTTGCTGATGGTGTCGTGGCCACACCTGTGAACTAGCTCAGTTGCTGACTTCAGCATAACTGAAACCTTGTGGAGCTTGGCCAAGGTGCCACGGGAGACCTGGAGAAGGCAAAGGAGGGGTGGCCCTCTTAGGTCTTTGGGGTCACACCACCACTTCCATTCCAGACACAAGGCCAGTGTGCAGACCACAGGTACAGACAAGTGCCAGCTTCTCTTGCCTCTACCTCCCTGTGTTCCTGGGAGTATTAGTCTCTCTTCCATGTTCAAAGCATCTTTGGGGCAAACTTCTGGCTCAGGTTGTTGCTCCTCAGTTCTGCAACCCCCCCTTGCATTTTGTTAAGGGTTTCTGGCATGGCGGGGGCCTCCTCTTTCTTCTCTTTGACACCATTCATGGCTCCAGCCAGAAAAGAGGCTCTTCCATCCTCATTTGAGAAGAAGGAAAATCCAGGTGAAAGGGAGCATTTATCCCTGTGGCCCTGCTTAAGAGTACTCATGGCAGAGAACCCCAGGGTGAAACCATGCAGCAGGCGTGCTGTGGGGTGCAGGGTGGGGAGAAAGGACAGGGCTTGGGGTGCTGGGGAGCCGAGGAAGACACTGCTCCCCGCCGTGCCCTGTGTGCTCCTCTAATTTCCAGCACAGTCACTTGTGTGCAGTGTGGTTGTCACACTGGGGAGGGAGTGTCATCTGCCAGGCTTAGCCTGTGATTCATCGATGGGTCTGAGGTCATTGGAAAGGACTTGGTGACCATTTCCCAAATAAAGTCATTGAACAGAATATCACATGCAAAGATAATGTATAGCAAAGGGAAGCATTAGCTCATAAATTGCTAAATATTATACATACACATAGGCACTTGTCATTTCATTGTGCTTTGCTTAGATGTCGCGTTGTTTACAGATTGAAGGTTTGTGGCAACCCGGCCTCCAGCAAGCCTGGAGTTGGCCTTTCTTCAACAGCACGCACTCACCTTGTGTCTCTCTGTCGGCATTTTCTGACAATATTGTTAATTAAATTTTTAGATATAATACTATTGCACACTTAACAGATCACCATGTAGTGTCAATACAAGTTTTGTATTCACTGGGAAACAAACATAACTATGCAACTCACTTTACTGCAATATTTGCTTTATTAGGGGGGCTGGAAATGAACCCTCACCCTGTCCACAGTGTGTGTACATGTATGCATAAGTATGTATATCTGTGACTCGTGTGTTGACAGGCAAACGCAGGATACAAAACGGTTCCTGTGTGTGATCGGCAGGCAATGAATCAGATGACTCTGCCCTCACTGCTCTCGTCCAAGCAGGAGGTGATAGTGCCCCGTGGTCCAGCCCGCCAAACCTTCCTCATTTGCATATGTCCTCCTGAAGTGGCCTCCCCTTCTTGCTTGCAAACCCCCCAGCCTGTCTCTGTCTTATCACCTCCGTGCACATTGAAACTCTCTGTTTACTTGTCACCCCTTCCAGGAGGTGGTGAGTGCCCAAGGCAGGGGCCTGACGGGGCCGTCTTCCTTCCTCGGCCACCAAGCCCGCACAGTGCAGCTGTCAGAGTTACTTGGCCACTCCTGAGCATCGAATCATTTAATTTTCACACCATCCACCGCACAGTTAAAGGAGTGAAGAGTGAAGCTTGGTGTGGGGAATGATTTGCCCAAGGTCAGATAGCTAATAAATGACAGAGGAAGCTTCAGATTATCTGATTTCAGTTCTCCACACTTTCAGCTGTCTCACTGTCACCTCTGTGGTAGAAATGATCACTGTACGGCAGAGTTTCTTGACCTCAGCAACAGGGACATTGGACCAAGCACATCTTATGGTGGGCAGTGGTCCTGAGCTTTGGGATGTTGTTACGCAGAGTCACTGGCCTGAACCTGCCCATGATCCCCCCCCACCCCAGGCCTGTGCCTCCCAGCAGCAAAATCACTGCTCCATAATAACAACTTGGTAACATCGTTATTTATAAAGCCATGCTTGTAAAGTTTTAATAGAAGTCTTTCTTTTAGCTGTGTCCCCCAGTTCTGCTCCAAAAGGCTCCCCTTGACACCTGATTCTTGTCTATATTTGCAAAGTTAGTTCACTCATGTGCACACACAGACACACGGACGCACCCCGTCTCTCTCTCTCACTCCATTTCTCTCCTATGAAACCTGATCTTCCTTATCCGTTTTTATTTAATGATTTCTCTCAGAGATTTTTCATGTCAATATATATATGTAAAGGAACGAAACCAAGTCAAAGTAGTATTCATTAACATCTCTGTTGTTAAGAGTTTAACCTGTCAAAAATGAAATTAAATATACTGGAATGACGTCAGCTTCTTTGGAATCAATCATATGATTTCTCACTTATTATCAATGAATACGGTGAGTTTAGTTGTTTGATTCTGTTTGAACCATTGCTGAATTCCCGAAATAAACTCTGCTTTCTCATGTTGTGGGTTCTTTTATTTTGCTCTTGGTTCTGTTTTCTGAGACGTAGGGTGTGTTTAATACACTTTATGCCAAAGATCGTAAGTGAGAGTCAGTTTCTACAGAAATAGTCCGGGACCTTTTTCCTTTCTCTGTCCTCCAGAACAGTGCAGAGAGTACAGGAGTGATTTACTCCGAATGATTCTACAGAACCCATCTCTGATGCTCTGCAGACCTAGCATTTCTGGGGGGTTGTTCTTTTACTTTATATGTTTAATTATATACTTTTGATTATTTTTATCAGCTTATATGTTATTTTTTTAAACCCAGTAATATAATATGGTAGCATTAGAACTCTGTTTTTCCACTTTCTAGCTTCTCTCTCTTACACTATCACCTTTATTGCTTATATTAGTTCTATGAGGTTATTTATAATATGTGCCCTCTGTTAGGGCCAACGGATTTAGGACAAAACTTCAGTGCTGCATATTCAATTCTCATATCCATCCTTTTGTTGCAAATTCTTTGTACTTACCAGAATTATATTCCTATTTATGTTCAAAAAATACCAATTTCTTTCTTTGATTCTGAATGCTTTCAGTTGAAAAAATAAAAATTCTCTAAAGATTTTACAGCCTTTTTTTTTTCTCCTCAAATTGAATAATTCTTTGGAGAACGCTGATTTGGAATTTTTATTTTCACCTTTACAAGTGTCTTGCTCAGATTCTCTGCACGCTTACATGTTTGTTTGTGGTTATTAAACCCGGCGGTTCTACTAGGCTGTGTCCTGGTATTGATTGCTCTTTCTCTTTCTTTTTCTTGGAATATGGTGAGAGTTTCTGGCTTTGGAATCAAGTTTTCTTTACTTGCAGAGAAAGTTTCTTGAATGACGTCTGCCCGAGGTTTTTCTCCTCTTCTTCAGGGACACACTCCTCGTCCTGCCTGATTTCTTCCTTCAGGTCTGTAGTTTCCTCTCTAATCGCCCTGAACTCTGGGCTCAGCTGGGCTGTGACCCACGCTGCTCTCCGAGGCCTCTCTATGCCTCTCACATCTTCCCAGGAGCAGGTGTCCTGCCCGTGACACTTCCCAGGTGGTATTGGCTTTGATGACATTCTTCTCCTTTGCCCCTGCTTGGACCCCACCTGTTGAATGCCTCTCCCTGCCGGCCCCGCCCCAGGGTGCCACTGGCCCTCCACACTCTGGACTCCTTGCTCGATCCATATGTGCTGTGAGTTCCCGGGGGCAGGTCTGAGAGTGAGGAAGAACAAGCCCTTCCCTGGTCATTCATTCTCCCCATCTTCCTTCCTTCCTTCACGTCCTCGGGCCGGCTGCGCTGACCCACTCCCCTGACCCATGGATCACCTTGCATGAGGTGAGGGCTGCGCTGACCCACTCCCCTGACCCACGGATCACCTACATGAGGTGAGGGCTGCGCTGACCCACTCCCCTGACCCACGGATCACCTACATGAGGTGAGGGCTGCGCTGACCCACTCCCCTGAC
>CAUYPK010027949.1:0-10528 GCA_963574355.1 Loris lydekkerianus
ACCAGAGAGGCAGGGGAAATAAATATGCACACTATCCAGCTATATATATATATATACACACACACACACACACACACACCGTTATGCCAATACTACATTTTCTTGATTATTGTAGCTTTAATAGGAAACTTATTTAGAGCACTTTCATGGTCGTTACAACCCTCAAACCTAGAAATGCCAAAGGATTGAAAGATAATATCAGTTTTACTAATGAAGAAGTCTCATAGAAGTTAGAAATATCTTCTGAATAAATCTTCTACTTTATTCAGGGGGCTCAGCAAACCAGTTAAGATACTTTTAGTAAATTCAGTTCCTTCTTAATACAAAATAACTTTTTTAATTCTTGGAATTTGACTTTCTGAATGGTACATTCTGTATCACTGCATCTTCTGTTGCTATTGGGATTAATTGGGCTCTATTTATTCTTAATCCTATTCCAAGGGTTAATTAGATTTGACATATAAGTGGTCTTTCCATGAACAGAAATGTTTCTTGTTTTTTCTCTTAATGAAATTTACTTGATTGGATTTTTAACCTTTGTAAATTATTTTTTGTTGGTGATTTGCTTCAAAGGCAGCCTTTGAAGAACAGGACAATTTCCTGCTGCAATTTTTATTCAGTATGCTAAAATTTTATTTTTATTGTCCCTCCAATTTGTTTGTTTTTTAGAGTTTTATTTGCATCCAACATGTATAGTCCTAGGTTTATATAAGGTAATTATATCATTTGATATTTTCCCCTTCAGAATGAAGAAGTGAGATTCATTGAAAATGAGCTAGAGATTCAAAAGCAAAAATACTTTAAGCTTCAGACTTTTGTTAGAAGCTTGATACTAGCTATGAAAGCTGAAGATAAAGAACAACAGCAAGTAGGTACCAAAAAATACTAGTAAACTGTGATGTAACAAGTTGAAAAATGGCATGTCACACTTGAGTTCTTCATATCTTTTCGTTTTTATACAACATTTCTTCTTGCCATAGAGGAAGGGTTTGTTGTTTTGTGGCCTTTTTTAAACACAGTTTTCTGGAGAATAATTATTCATATTTTGTGTGCTGCTTTAGTGAAAAATCAAAATAACTGATTAATATACTTTATAAATCTCAGGTTAACTCTTACGTAGGAAAAACGGGACACAATTACAAGAGGGACTTTACCTAACAACCACAATAAGTGTAACCTAATTCTTTGTACCCACACAATTAAAAAAAAAAAAAAAAACTTTAAAGAAGTTCTTCAAAATGTTAATAAAGATGGGGACCCCCTACCTAGAGAGGCATGTATTTTTATTTGTCTCTCTGCTGGATCTTAGTTTCCTGCCAGTTCCTGCTAGAGTTCACAAATGTTTATATATCTTATATTCTGTATTATATTGCTCATCACTAAGAAAACATAAAATTACTTTGTGAAATTCTTTGTGGCCACAGCACATTACATACTTTCCCTAATTTACATAGAGTTTTTGAGTCTCTATAGGTAAAATATAAGGTCTATTGTTTCTTGCTGTGGATTTTTGTTTGCAAATTCCTTCCAAATTATATTTTGTCTTCTATTTTTGTGTTAAATCTATACAATAATTTATTAGGCTTGGTTAAAAAAATGTAAAATTAAAACATATGCTCCATGTAATATTAAACAATACCAAATTTGTTTTGAGTTTTTGCCACTACACTTATTCCTTGTCAGAGAAGTTCTATATGAGTAGTGGGAGACACAGGTAACGATTATTTGAGAAGCAGTCCTCAGAGTTTTATATTCATCAAGAAATATCAGGAGTACAAAAATTCATCCCTATACTCAAACAAAACTGCACATATATAACCCATCCCTCATATCTGTAGGGAAAAAGGTAAGAGTTACAAAATTCCCTAAGTCTCCCTTTGGTCAATGAAAATAAGTCTTTATATGTTTTACTTAAGTGCTGAATCAAAAATCTAAACTAAAATAATTTACTCTCAAGGCTCAAATCAATGTACATATTATGTGTTCTGTTTCATGAATTTTGCTCCCTTAGCCCCACTCCTACAAGCCATCCCAAGACACAGTAGCCTTCAGTTACCTTTGTCCGTTTCATTTAAGCATATTGCTTTATTATGTGAATTATGCATATTCCATGACATACTAAAATTATGTTTATTTTTTAGGAACCTAAAATACAGAATTTAAATGAATTGAACACGGTTCCAAGGGTACTATAAATTTTAAATAGTTGTTTGAAAAATTAGGTCCAACCATAGGATTAACTTGGAGTGTTGCCCTAGTCTCAAAAGTAATAGTATGGCTTTGAATTAAGAGTTGTATGGTCAAGTAACTACATCTAGGAATATCACACTGACTCCATTTTATTTTCTAATTCTAACTTCATTCTAGGCTTGGCTCTTTTTCCCTCCTCTTCTACTTTTCCTCTGATGAAACCCTAGTAAACTACGTAAGATATGGACAAAAAGTTGGCTAAAAGAGAAAGGGACACAAAAACAGTACTGAACATTGTAGACAATATAATAAGTATGCCAAATGGAAACTGTTGATTTTCACACTTAATGTTGGGTATATTGAATCTTGAAATATAGGAGCCAGAAGTAGTAGTCATCTAGATCATTTCCTAAACTTGTGGTCTTAACATTATGAAATATTTAGAGGTTTATTTCTGGAAGGAATTAAATTTTGTTCTACCTAATAAAAGAAAACCATCATGTCATTGGTTTTTTATTAAAATAAATAAATAAATAAATAAACTTCAGTGCTTTTCCATACATTTTGATTTGGGTAATTTGAGTAAGATGCATGGCCCACAGAATATTTTGGCCCATTGAAGAAGTCCTGGATTTGAAGAAATGTGAAACTCTCTGAATGAAACATTAGAGCACCCAAAGGTTTACTGTTGCTTTTTATATCAATAGCCATTTAAAAATCAAAATAAGATTGTCAGCATTGTATTTAATCAGTAGTTATGGGCTTTTTCCCCTGGTAATTCATTATGTGATCTTAGCCAAGCTAATTGACATCCTTGAGCATAAATTTCTCCACTTTGCAAGGACTATCAGAAGTATTAATATTATAGAGTTTGGTATTAATACCTTAGGACCTAGAATAAGCGTTACAGAGACTGATCATATACTTGGGAAGTGCTTTAAATTCTTAAGAAGAATGACAACAGGTCAGACCCTGAAGATAGCTGCCACTGATGAAGACCCTATAATAAATTTGTTTGTCTTTACTTAAGTATTCATGAAAAAGAAAGTTTCAATAATTGGTATAGTCCAAAACTGTGTTAAGTGTGCCAATGTTGCACTCCAGTAAGATATTGAAAGAAGAACTTTAAAGTTGGCCTCATGCACTAGTAGTGCTCTATATTATCTCAGATATTAGTTTTTTACATTTTTACTACATTCATTTTAATCAGTCAACTATGTGTAATGCAATGACAAAGAAATAAGTAGTAGTGTTTGTCTTATTTGCAGGAGTCCCCACTAGAAGGTAGACTATCATTAAATTTCCTCATCCATTTGACTTTACAACTCTAAGCACATGTTCAGTGAGTGTTAATTTGAACAATTTGCCCTCTTTAATATAGCATCTTCAAAATTGTAAAGTGAACTAAATCGAATGTTATGTTTCTGACCAGGCAAAGGCCCTGTAGCACTTGGACTTTGAGAGAGGTAAACCCTGTTCTAGAAGAAAATGGCTGAGTTACTGCAACCTAGCACCTTAGAAAACAGGTAGCACTTTTAGGTTACTTTGCTGTGTAAATACCCTCAATGTCATCAAGAAATTTATGGGCAATTTAGTCATATAAAATAAATATAATAACAGCTTTTCTTCCTGATAGGAATTAATCTTTTCTTGCACATACTGAAAAAGGAGAAAGGTTCGATCTTTCCTCTGTGATACAAGGCAAAAGGTATAGGATTTGTAGCTATCACTTCTTTTCATAAAGAAATTAGTTGAATACTGTCTTATTGTAACAGTGGATTTTATATGTTCTCCAAGATGTTTTGTCTTTCTGCTCTTTAATTGGGTAGTGGCAAGCTTTCATTTGTTCCTATTCCTTCTGTCTCTGTGTACACTAAACCCAAAACCCTCAATACAAGGAATGCTGTTTAAAAATTTCCAGATGTGCTACATTATTTTTAGTATTGAGAGTAGCAAATCAATCATTTGGTTCACAATTTGTTTTGGTCAAGTGGGGCATCAGCACCATCAGCCATATAAAACTTGATTAATCATTAATTTCTGTAGTATTTGAATGCATGTTCTACAACTCCAGATGAAACAATTGGACCATGGTAAAGCTTAGTTAGTGATTCTTAGCTTACCCTAACTACTCCCTCTAGACATGTCATCACAACACTTAGATGCAATGATTCATCTGTGCCCTGGTGGATGCTTCGCCATCTGTAGTTATAGAAATAGTCTAAGTAAAGAAAATTAATTAGTGTTTTCAAGTTGTTAAAGTTCAGTCTAAAGAAGAATAACTAAACATTTTTTTCTAACTTCAAAGTTTATTCCTCCACAAAAGATTAAAAAAAGTCTTTTGTGAAATGTGTTTTTGCTAAAAGAGCATAACTGTGCATGCATATTTTAATAATGAATACAATGTTAAAGCTCCTTAGCAGTGATAACTGAACATTCAAAACTACTATGAAAATTGCTTACCTCACAAACTTTAAAGCACGTGGTTTAGAATATTTATTCATTTCCTACCTGAATTTTCCTATATTCAGAATTCCACTGTACATAATCAACACTCTCAACATGTATTATTTTGGTACCTTCTTAATAGTGTATGAAGAACTTCTTTTGGGCAAGAAATTGTATAAGATCCTGAAAGAGAGATGATTCTTTATTTAAATTCACAAGAATACAACTATGTGAAAGTACTCCAACTTATTAACATAAAATTAGAAAAAAAAAATGTATTCATGTACTAATGGAAAAAAAAAATTGATTTTTCTGACTCAGGCACTGCTGTCAGATTTACCTCCTGAATTAGAAGAGATGGATTTCAATCATGCCTCGCTGGAGCCTGATGATACCTCATTCAGTGTTTCTTCTTTATCAGAGAAAAATGCCTCAGACAATTTGTGATTTGAGGGGGAGATAAATTATGCAGTCTTTGGCTGCCTAACAGGTGTGCTTTTCAAAATAACTGCACTATGTTATCCTGATAATTCTTCAGTTGGAAAAATACATTGTTGAAACAGACATATTCTATGAAAGATTGACAAGATATAATGGCTACAGTGCAGAAAAAAAAATGTATGTGAAATTTAAAAGCATTGTTTAAAAGGCTTTTTTTTTTTTTTTTTTTTTACAAAGAGATGGAACTCTGGAAAAATTTATATTTACTTTTGAGCAGTTCAGGCATGAAATATATTATGTCTAATCTCTGAAAGATTTTTGTTCATATTGGAATTTGATTTTTATAGAAGAATTCCAGTTTTAGTAATGTTTTTAGAGACACACAAATAAAAATATTTTGATATTATTTATCAAGTTGCTAGTCTTGGTTTTGTAGCCATTGTATCTTCTTTCTTCCTCTTTCCTTTTCTATTATACACATACACTTTTACTCAGGAATGTGAACTAAAATGAAAAACAAAACTTGAAAAGATATTTTACCTGGATGAGTCCAGGAACTTATTTTTCAATCCCTATGAGAATTTGACTTAAGCTAATGATTGAAAATTGAAGTGATTATAAGTATGTAGTTGTAAATTGTCGGTATTCTATTATTTAGCCCAAACATTTTCAGGGGAGTGGGAAGAAGCAACTATCGAAAGTTAATTCACTAACATAAAGTCAAATAAATTAATAAGTATACAGAAACAAAATGTAGTAAAAGGTTAATCTTAATGAGCATTCATCATTACTGCAATTGACAAATGTTTACAAGGTTCTCATTCTACAGGTAAATTTGTGTAAATGAGTTAGACGAAATGTTGCACAAATATTTCAAGTTTATCACCATATTAATACTTTTTCAGTGCTTCCATTTTATAAAACAGGAAGTAAAGGTAAGCTACTGAGGTTGTTTTTTTTTTAATTTAGTCACTCATCTTTGGCCCACAATTTGCCTGATTTATATGTGAGATCGGTACAGAGCCATCAGCCAAGTATATATTTTAAAAAGATTTATACTACTTTGGTTGTAAATTATAGTCCTCAGAATTTCCTGGATACTATTTTGTGAGTACACACATAAAATGGGCATGTTACTCAGCTGTTCTAGTAGTTGGTACCAGATGGCAACACATTATAGACAGTTATTTGCAAATATTCCCTTCCAGGGTACCAGAGGGACAGAAGGGAAAATCCCATTTTCCTCACTAAGGTCACAGTATCATATATTTGTGACTTGGAGGTGTGGAATTATGTTTCATGATTAAATTACTACCTATACCTAAAGATTAATGAAGTATCTAGACAGCTGTTTTGACCATAAAGTTTCTATTGTAGATATTTTCAAAATTTTTCACTAGTGAGTTTTGATCTTGAAGTTCACTAATATCAACCTATGAATGCAGAATGGAAGTCATTAATATCTTTAAACTTGAAATGTCCTCTCCCTCTCCCTCAAATAGGTAAGGTTCATTGGTGGTCCTTCATTTTGTCAATTATTTGTGTGATTTGATATTGCTTCCATACTATTGCTATAGTTACCTTGTTAGCAGGAATATTTCAGTAGTCAGGTATACTCCATTTTAAGGTGAGAGCCATATGCTATTTTCGAAACAGTGTTCAGTGTCCTTTACAGACAAGTTGTGTTCAGTTAAGAGAAAAGGGCAGAGAATAACACAACCTCAGATATTAAGATTAAACTTATAAGTAATACCTATTCCTTCATGAGATAGAGTCCCCATTAAATACAACAAATAAAGAAAACATTTCTTAAGTAGCATGAACAAATTCCAGGCCTTCAAGTTTCTCCTGGGGTTTATTTCCTAGACGACGACTTTGTCTTTCAATTCTAATTTCTGATTTAAGCCCCTTTTTATTTCATCCTGATTGCAAAGCAAGGATAGGGGATTCTCTCCTTCATATTTCAACACTATGGACTGTATTTGTCACACTTCAGCAATTAGTCACTAAATAATAATATATATATTATATATTCATTAACTATGGTAGTCGTTGGACTTCTCAGCAAGCTGCAAACTTCACAAAGACATATTTCTTATTAAATTTTGCCAGGATATTACTAAAACTTAAGTAGAAATTTTAATAGATTTAAGAATTCTGCTTAGGTGTAATTTCTAGAAGGAATCTTATTATACAAGTTTGAGAGGAGGAATATATGATTCCCTGCCTCTGTTTAAAGTTCCATTAAAATAGAAACTGTTGAAATTGTAACAGCACACTTATGACTCCTTTTGTCTTGGAATTTATGTTTAAGCATCAGAATTATTTATTATCATTGGAATTAAGACACTTCTAAAATGAAAATAGTACATTCAGAGAAAAAGAATCACAATTAGCAGGCTGAAATTTTGCATAGTAGAATTTGAAATATTCAAGTTACAGTATCTAAAGACTATTATGAAGAATGTATTTTTTCACATATGTAGATTGGAGTCGATTTTGAAACATTTTAAGGCAGGAAAAAATATCTTATGACTGCTCTTGTGAACAATTTCATAGTTGGAAATAAAAATCAAATTATGTTCCTTTCTTTGGGATTTTGACATTATTAAAACAAACTGTACTATCTGAAGCATCTTTCTGAGAGACAGAAGCCAACCTAAAAACTAAATTAACTACATTTTGATATCTGCCTTAATCTTAGGATAGTCAAGAAGTTTCTAAGCAGAAAATGTGTAAGAACACATACCTTCCAAATTGTGACTTAAAAGAAAAAAAAAAAAAATCTTCCTCATTTTAGCCAAGCTAAAGTTAGTCATAAGAAAACCAGAATTGCAGTTGCCCTAGACAATCAGAAAACCAGCACATGCAAGGAAAACATTCAAAGAAAATTGGCCTTTTTATGGAACATAGGGATGTTTTGTTTACAAGGTCTGTTATCAACTGCAGGACTTTTGCACTGCCATTGTAATCAAATGATAGAAATATTTGCTGTTTTTCCAGAAGAAAAGGATAAGACCGAATCACACCCAGACCTACAAAGACGTCCAACAGGCCATTTCTCCAAAGTCAGACTCCATTTCTCTAAACACGGCAACATCTGTTTTGAGGCACTTTATGGAAGTTTATGGGATAAAACATAAGTGGTGGATTTAAAATAATTTTGAACTGTAAAATTATCTTTGTTATTTTTTATTTATTTTTTTTTTTTTTTGGTAGAATGGGAGAATTCAGTTCATTTCCTCATCTCATCCTAAGGGGTTATGACCATTTTTAAAAGAAATTCTAAAAATTTTAACTTCTAAACTTCCTCCACGTTAAATTCATTTTTTTTTAACATAGTAGATTTTAATTCAGACTCTAAAAATGCAAAAATTTGATGGTTTAGCTTTTTAAGGGAGTCATCAGTACTATAATATCTAAATGACGAGTTGAAATTGGTGTTATCCTTGGCAAATAGCACTGTATCACGCTCTTTACCATCTTATGTTCTATAATACTATAATGCGAAAGCCTGCTAACTTGTGAGCCTACAGTCAAAGTCTCGTTTCTCAAAACAACCCTTTATTAAGAGCAGATTTTTTAAGGGAGAAAGGAGAGTAAATTAATATTTCATGCAATGTAATAATGATTGTTCCATTAAAATGTATACTGAGTATATATTTCTCCATGTTGGAATTTTATTTTGCATTAACTTGTTAGGTAATTCCTTTTAGCAGTCCCACATCCCATTTTACTGGTACTACCTCTGAAACATAATATCATATTAAAACCATAGCAGATTGTAATGTGAATTTTTGTAGGGTTTCTATTTAAATTTTTATAGAGGCAATAAATGATTTCCAACTAAAAGACACGTATTTCTTCTAATAGTTTTTATAAGTCTTTGTGTCATAAGAACATTTCCCTCTTAAAGTGGATTATTTCCTCCTCAAAATAAGGTTCTGGAAAAAAAAAAATGTAAAGTTATGCTAAAGTATTGGGGGGTCAAAGAAGGGAGAACATGGAGTGTTCATGTGAAAATTTGGTTGACTTACAATCTGACATGTATATCATCCTTACTTGACTGTACTTAGCAAAAAAGTACTCCAACACCAATGCAATAAAGTGAATATTTTGTAGCAGACAACAGATTTGTTCACATGCTAACATATTGAAATAGTAATATCAACCAACAAGTAAATTGTCATAGTAGTATAAACAATGAATGGTAATTTTATAACAGATTTTTACTTTTTTTTTTCTTTTTTTTATTTTAGTAAATCATAGCTATGTACATGGATATGATCATGGGGCATCACACACTAGTTTCACAGACCGGTTGACACGTTTACATCACACTGGTTAACTTGGCCTTCCTTGCAATTTCACAGTTATTGTGTTAAGACATTTACATTCCACATTTACTAAGTTTCACATATACCCTTGTAAGATGCACCACAAGTGTATTCTCACCAATCCCTCTCCCTCCACCCACCTCCATCCTCCCTCACCCCCATTTCCCCCTTCCCCCTATTCCTAGGTTGCAATTGGGTTATAGCATTCATGTGAAAGCCCTAAATTAGTTTCATAGTAGGGATGCGTACATTGGATACTTTTTCTTCCATTCCTGAGATACTTTACTTTTTTTTATGATGCTACATATAACTTTTTCTGGCTTTCTTTGACACCAATTGAGCATGCTTATAATTTTGGTGAAATATGCTAATGCCTTCTTTGTCAAAACCTCCTACCAATTAAAACGCTTTATGTCACCTAACTAGTCGGAGAGGAAAATGGAAAGGTAAGGGCACTTCTCTTTAATATTTCAAATAGCTTTTTTTATTAGCATTAAATCATAGCTGTGTACATTAATGCGATCATGGAGCACCTTACACTGGTTTTATAGACCATTTGACACATTTCATCACACTGGTTAACACAGACTTCCTGGCGTTTTCTTAGTTATTGTGTTAAGACATTTATATTCTACATTTACTGTTTCACATATACCCTTGTAAGATGCACTGCAGGTGTAATCCCACCAATCACCCTCCCTCCACCCATCAGCCCCTCTCCCTCTCTTCCCTCTCCCCCTTCCCCCTATTCTTAGGGTATAACTGGGTTATAGCTTTCATGTGAAAGACATAAATTAGTTTCATAGTAGGGCTGAGTACATTGGATACATTTTTTTTCCCCATTCTTGTGATACTTTACTAAGAAGAATATGTTCCAGCTCCATCCATGTAATCATGAAAGAGGTAAAGTCTTCATCTTTCTTTAAGGCTGCATAATATTCCATGGTGTACATATACCACAATTTATTAATCCAAACATGGACTGATGGGGACTTGGGCATTTTCCATGATCTAGCAATTATGAATAGGGCTGCAATAAACATTCTGGTGCAAATATCTTTGTTATAATGTGATTTTTGGTCTTCTGGGTATATACCTAGTAGAGGAATTAT
>CAUYPK010027953.1:0-41829 GCA_963574355.1 Loris lydekkerianus
CGTCTTCAGTCCTTCTTTCCTGTCCACCGTCCACGCTCTCTCGCGTGCTTCCCTCCTTCCCTCGGTCCTCCCCCGCGCCCGTCCTTCCTTCCTTCCGTCCCTCCCTCCCTTCCTTCCTTCCTCCCTCCCTCCCTCCCTCTCTTCCGTCCCTCCTTCTTTCCTCCCTCGCTTCCTTCCTTCCTTCCTTCTTTCGTCCCTCCCTTCCTTCCTTTCTTCCTTCTCTGCAAAGAGAAAGGCCTTTCCTTTATCATCCTATTAGCAGCATCACCCCCATCCTTGAATCTCTTACTTTTCTTGCTTAATTTTCCTTATAAAATAGAACCACCATAGTTGACCACTGCCCTTCACTGACCTCCTCCTTAAACGGACCTAATTTCATACACTAGCCCTGCACCGTATGTGCATATCAGCACAGTAGGCTCAGTTCCTTCTGTTGACCACCTCCATATGCTGACCTGTTTGTTACAGTCCCTACAGAGGTTTTTACTGTATTTCTTTCACTGTCTAACATCGGAGCATATATTTGTTTACTATTCATCTCCCCTACCAGAATAAAAGCTCCATAAGTCCGAGAACATCATTTCGTTTGCTGCTACACTCCCAGTGCCCAGCGCCTACACACAAGGGTCGGTGCTCAGTATGTCTCGAATGCATGGACTTTTCTCCTTGTGTTAAATCTTCTTTCCACAAAAGGGTGATCAGGATGGTCGAGTGTTTTCTGTGTGTGTGTGTGTGTGTGGGGGGGGGGTTGGGGGGGGGGGGGTTGTGGTTTTATACTCCCTGGACGTGCCTGTAGGCAAAGGTGAGGATGGACGGCGTGTTGCTCCAGGATTTGTTCTGGCCACTTTCTTTTACTTATTTATATTTTAATTTTTTTTCTTTTTAGAGATAGGGTCTTGCTCTGTCTCCCAGGCTGGAGGGCAGTTGCAGTCATAACTCAATGTGGCCTCAAACTTCTGGGCTCAAGAGATCCTCCTGCTTCAGCCTCCCACGTCGATGGGACTACCAGCATGAGCCACCACCATGTGCTACTGATTTTCCTCCTTTTTGGTAGAGATTGGGTCTCACTGTGTTGCCCTGGCTGGTCTTGAACCCCTAGGCTTAAGCAGTCCTCCTACCTTGGCCTCCCAAAGAGCTAGGATTACAGATATGAGCCACTGCTGCTGGTCTTGGCCCTTTCTTACCAGTGTCTCTCTCATCTGGGACATGTCCAGAGTATATATAGCAAAAAGAAACGCTTTTCTTAAAATCAACTTGGACAAGATCAAATATTTACTCTTGGCTCTGTTCACCTTCACCTGCAAATCTATAAATTCCTTAAAGTACAAACTTAGGTTTATCAATGAAAAATGCTTATGGTTTACATCAATCATGTGAAAACTCATCTCTTACTTTTCATTCAAGATCCCAAGTCAATACTTGGAAAAATAATCTGCTTTCATGGCTGCTCTGGACCCCTCAAAGATTTTTTCCTTTGCTGGCCCCAGGCCTGTCTCTCTGAACTCTCTGTTGCAATCGCCTCCCCTCCTTGGGAGTCCCTTCAGTGGATGGTGCAGAATGCAAAAGCTCTCTCACCACCTCCCTTTTTTTCCGAAGAAGCAGAAGTCATTCTAGTTCCCTTAGTACAGGTACAGACATTAAGTACATGTCTGAGTAGACAAATCATCACATTCCCCGACTGTCCTAACTGAAAGTCATTTCTACGTGTGCCCAGGAAGCTCTGCTTCTTAGTTCCTCTGACTTAAAGATCCCCATCTGGTGGGAGGTCTACAGAGGAATTTGTACCACTGAGCCTCTCACTGTGTATATTTCCTCTGTCAGTCACTCCTTGTAAGCTGCAGACTTTAATGATTCCCACATGCACAGACCCATATGGTCTGGGCCTCCATTCAGCATGTGTTCCTGGCTACTGACATCTCAGAGCAGTGTGCCTTTTCCTGTGAGCTTAGCACTCTGTGTAATAGAGGATGGTGACAGACACCTTATCCAGAGCCACCAAACCTTTCCTGAACATTTTCCGTGCGTCTTCTGAAATGCTGGTCAGCCACTTGAAGACACTTAAAGTATAAATTCTTACAGAAATACTCTGGGGGCATATTAAAAGTTTCATTGTGAGGCCGGTGCATTGGCTCACACCTGTGATCCCAGCACTCTGGGAGGCTGAGGCAGGTGGACTGCTTGAGCTCAGGAGTTCGAGACCAGCCTGAGCAAGAGCGAGACCCTGTCTCTACTAAAAACAAAAACAACTAGCCAAGGGTTGTGGTAGGTGCCTATAATCTCAGCTACTCAAGAGCGTGAGGCAAGAGGATCTTTTGAGCCCAAGAGACTGAGGTTGCTGTGAGCTATGATGATGCCAGGACACTCTATCCAGGGCAACAAAATAAGACCCTGTCTTAAAAAAAAGAATTTTTTTTTTTTTCCACTATGAATTCCTCTGTCCATGATGGGCAGATCAATTTGGAGAGGAGCTTAACTTTGCTTTATCTCAGTAACACAGTGGCATCCCTTCTTTTTAGCCATGCTGAAGGCCCTTGACCCTACATGGCTGAAGTCCACGAAGTTTGGATTGCAGCGTGAGAAGCAAAAGGATTTCATTATCTGCACGAAACAACTTGGCCTCATTGTGGGAAGCTCGTTAATGTCAAATGGAAAACAATCAGCTCAGAAAAGGACGGGTGGGATTTTGTCTTCCTCTTTTCCCTGTAAATGAGAGGAAAATGGATTCTGGCTGAAAGATAACTTGGCAAGAAGCTTGACTCTCCAAAGGGAAATCTCTGCGGAGAGCAGATAGGTCATGACCTCCAGAAAGGAAGAACCTCTGGGGAACAGAGACGAGGGCATGAGGGCACATGTCTGCCTCATTCAATCCTCACGCAATTTTGAACTTGACAGTGGTCCTTCTCCAGAGGGTTTCTATAAGGTGGACCAGACAGTGCCCTCCACAACTCAGGGGCCATTAGCAACTGCTCCACCCAGGCTCGTGTCAAAAATTACATAAGAATTTCAAGCTTTTACAATTGTAATAATAAAACCACTGTATCATATATGCCCCAGGCTGTACAGATAGAAGCAAATTACATGTAAACAACTCTATCTGTGCTGGGGCTCAGAAAACAATACCCCAAAACGTGACACTTTGCCATGCTGAGCTAAAGAAGCAGCCTCAAGCTTTCTGTGACCTCGCCAGTACCTCCAACTCCCCCAGGTGTAGGGAAAATTGTGCCTTGATCTTTAGCATAAGACTTGCTTCTGGCTTGAGAGATGTGGAGAATCACGAGAATGGCATGTGAGTTGTATACGTGCAGGAGATGAGAAAACTGGCCTCCAAAGAGAATGTACATGCCAGCTGTGGCAATACCAGGCCTAATGGTTAAGGTAAAGATTCTCCAGAAAGGTCTCTAGATGCTGTAGGAAGCAGGTTGTGCTCAAGGTCTGAGGTTTTGCAAAAACAAAGGTGGAGACGTTCTATCTGACCTTCTCCGTGTCCTCCCTAATCAGGGCTAACATTGGACAAGCAGCTTTTGTCTATGTCTCCTGTTTTATGATAATAAATATGGACCCAAGGTTTGCTCGTGAGGGCTTCTCCCTGAGTTCCTCCGTCCCCCAGCACAGACTCTGTGTCAAGCCTCTTCATTCTTCACATCAAAACCCCATTATCTGGTAACCTCACACCCCTTCACCTCGGTCTGGTCCTTTAGCTCTCCATGGTATGGAATGAGGCTGTTCTCTGAAATTCCCTAATCCATCTAAGAATTGAAGCCACCCAAAAGGGAAACCATTGTCTTTGATCTCCTCCCTGAAATTTCATTGACTAGAGAAGAATAAAACTGTTTGTTTGGAGACAGAATCTCCCTCCGTCACCCCAGCTAGAGTGCAGTGGTGTCATCATAGCACTGCAACCTCAAACTGTGAGGCTCAAGCCATCCTCCAGCCTCAGTCTCCTGAGTAACTGGGACTGCAGGCATCTGCCATGCCTTGCTAATTTTTTCTATTGTAGTTGTGACAGGGTCTCACTCTTACTCAGGCTGCTCTTGAATTCCTGAGCTCAAGGAATCTTCCTGCCTCCTCCTCCCACAGTGCTAGGATTACAGGCATGACCCACCTTTCCTGGAAGAGTAAAGACACCACAAATTAAACACCACATCTGCAGCCCAGATGAACTTTGTCCCAAACCATTGTCTGTTCTCTGGTCCCATTTGATTTCCAAAGAGAATAATTTGCTTATCATTGTCCAAGAGTTGGGCCCATTCATTCCTCCTAAAAATCATTTACCAGCCCTTAGAAGGGTCACAATTCCCCTAATCTTAACCTTCGCTATGAAGAAGGTATCTAAGTGTTTGAATCTCATTGGGTTACTGGGTAATCATGCCCCCTCCAAGTGCCCAGGGCTTATGCAAGTTAGTAAATTCATGCATTTTTTTTCTCCTATTAACCTGCCTATTGTCATTAATTTTCCAGCCAACCTTCAGAGGGTGGAAGGGAAGCTTTCTCTTGGCTCCTAAATTGTCTAAGCAGTTTCTTTCCATTTCTCTTACATTGTTTTGTTACTCTCTTTTACCTTCCTCTTCATTTACTTTTCTATTTTTTCTTAACTTGTTTCATTTTTTTTTCTCCTTCAGCACTTTTCTTCTTTATTCTTTTTCCTTATTTTCTCCTTGAGACTCTTCTTCTGTAATTTCTGTCTTCCATGGTTAGCAGCAGGATAGCCCTGGGTTTCAGGTCCCACAGCCCGAGATTAGGAAAAGACATGAAGCCAGTTTGATTCATGTGATGGCAACAGTTGAGTCTTCCAAAACATTTACAGGGACCCAGGGAAGGACTAAGGATAAAACCTCTCTTATTGTCCCCATAGTGTCCTCTTTACATTAGGATGTTAAAAATGGTACCGTTTATTCATGTATGAGTATCTCGTAGCTGTATGTTTTAGGTTCTTACTGGCAGCACATGAGAGAGTTCTACTTCCTCCCCATCCTCTCCATCCTGGAATGACTGGCATCTTTAATTTCAGCCTTTCCAGTGGGCTTGTAGTAGAGTCACATCGCGGTTTTAATTTGCATTTTACTCGTGATCAGTGATGCTGACTATCTTTTCATGTGCTTGCTTGCTATTCTGCATCTTCATTGGTGAACTGTCTGTCCAACTCCTTTGCCTCTTTTTAAAAGTAGATTGTTTCTGAAATCAACATGACCTTTTGAAAAAGAAAAAGGAAAATTGGATTGTTTATCTTCTTATGATTACGTTTTAAGAGTTCCTCATATATTTTAGGTATAAGCCCTTGATCACATATGTGACTTGAAAGCATTTTTTTCCTAGTTCATGTTTTTTTTTTTTTTTTTGTAGAGACAGAGTCTCACTTTATCGCTCAAGGTAGAGGGCCATGGTGTCACACAGCTCACAGCAACCTCCAATTCCTGGGCTTAGGTGATTCTCTTGCCTCAGCCTCCTGAGTAGCTGGGACCACAGGCACCCGCCACAATGCCCAACTATTTTTTTGTTGCAGTTTGGCTGGGGCTGGGTTTGAACCCGCCACCCTCAGTATATGGGGCCTGCACCCTGTCCACTGAGCCACAGGCACCGCCCTGGTTTGTTTTTTTATTATCATAAGAGTATCTTTCAAAGGGCATAAATTCTTGACCTTTTTTTTTTTAGAGACAGTCTCACTAGGTCACCCATGCTAGAGTGCTGTAGTGTTATAAATCACAGCAATCTCAAACTCTTGAGCTCTAGTGATTGTCTTGCCTCAGCCTCCTGAGTAGCTGGGACTACAGGTGTCTGCCACAACGCCTGGCCATTTTTGGAGATGAGGTCTCACTCTAGCTCAGGCTGGTCTTGAACCTGCGGACTCAGGCAATTCAACCCATCTTGGCCTGCCAGAGTGCTGGGGTTACAGGCATGAGTCACCTCGCCTGGCCCATAAATTCTTAATCTTCATGAAGTCTGACTTACCAGTTTTTTCTTTTGTGGATCATATGTAAGAAATCTTTGTGCAAACTGAAGTCACAAAGATTTTCTCCTACTTTTCTTTTAGAAGTTTTACAGTTTTATGTTTTAGGACTATGATGCATTTTGAAGAACCTTTTGCATATGGCAGGAGGTATAAATTAAAGTTTATTTATTTATTTATTTTGCATATGTCTATCCAAGTATTTCTGCACCTTTGTTGAAAAAAACAAAACCTTATCTTTTCTGTGCTAAATTACTATCGTATTTTATTGAAAATCAATTGACCCCATGAACAGTGCCTGTGGCTCAGTGAGTAGGGCAACAGCCCCATATACCGAGGGTGGTGGGTTCCAACCCGGCCCCAGCCAAACTGCAACAAAAAACAGCCAAGTGTTGTGGCGGGTGTCTGTAGTCCCACCTACTTGGGAGGCTGAGGCAAGAGAATCGAATAAGCCCAAGAGCTGGAGGTTGCTGTTAGCTGTGATGTCACAGCACTCTATCGAGGGTGACAAAGTAAGACTTTGTCTCTAAAAAAAAAAAGAAAGGAAAATCAATTGACCCTGTGTATATGGGTTTATTTTTTCATTCTATTTGATTCTACTAATCTTTTTTTTTTCAGATTGTGCTTTGTTTTCGTTCTTAAATTTGTCATTTTTTTTTTTTTACTTCAGTAACAAAATAGAAGATTTTAAAAGAATATAATAAATCAAGCTATAGTGATGGTTATTGTTGGAGAAATTTTTGTTAATACAGATTAAGTTTTGGTTTTATTGAGAATTATTTTGTAATAAACCACTGAACATTTAATATCTATTTACAAAAGATATTAACCGTGTTAATGGGACTTTTGGGGGAGAAGGGTAAAGCAACATTTGAAATTCTGAAAAGGAAAATACTGTGTAATACACAATAGTATAAATAGTAACTCTGGTGATCTTTTAAAAATTTTTTTTATATAGACAGGGTCTCTCTCTGTTACCCAGGGTTGTTTTGAACTCCTGGTCTCCAGAGATCCTCCTGTTTTGGCCTTCCAACGTGCTGAGATTCTAGGCCTGAGCCACCATGCCTAGCCGACCCTGCTTTTTGTAACCAGTGGAAATGATTTTCTAGTATTGGTTCCATAAAACATTGGTGACTGATTTTATCAATGAAGACTTTTCTAGCCTGGGCTTCATTTTCCTTTCATTTTAATGTGTGTGTTCTGCGAAGCATATCATTCCACTTATTACCTAATAAATGCTTAAGTGTATAATATTAACACATTATTATTATGACTTTTTTTTTTTTTTTTGTGGAGACAGAGTCTCACTTTATCGCCCTTGGTAGAGTCCCGTGGTACCACAGCTCACTGCAACCTCCAACTCTTGGGCTTAGACGATTCTCCTGTCTCAGCCTCCTGAGGGAGTACCCAGGACTACAGATGCCCACCACAGTGCTCAGCTATGTTTTGGTAGCTGTTTGGCCGGGGCGGGTTTGAACCCACCGCCCTCGGTTTATGGGGCCAGTGCCCAGCTCACTGAGCCACAGGTGCTGCCCCATCACATTATTAATGTTAATAATTTAACTAGGGACTTTCTGTTTTGTAGGAATGGATGTCTTGTAGTGGGATTCCCTTTTCTACTCAGGAAAAAGGGGGGATTGAGTATATTTGGGTCTGACAGTTAAAGAATATACCACAAAATCTTCCTTATAGTTGGTTAGGGGGTTACACTATTTCATTTTTGCATAAACAGATATTCTGTCCCACTGCCAATAGTTTAAAAAAGTAGCATTGGAATGGTTACACTGGAGAAAAATTAGACCACATGCATTTTCCTTTTATTTTTTTCTTGTTTGTATTTATTTATTTATTTTTGGCATAAAGTTTGTGGGCAATTAAAATTTCATACTATTTTTTTTTTTATTATTGTTGAGAACCAGGTTACACTGATAAATTTGTTAGGCAAAGTCCCTCTTATAATTGTGTCCCGCCTCCAAGAGATGTGTCATGCATCATGACCCCTCACACCCCTCCCTCCTTCCTTCTTTCTGCTCCCCCATTTCCCCACCCCCTACCACGTACTAGGTGATCAATTGTCCTCATATCAGAATTGAGACATTGGATTCTTGCTTCTCCATTCTTATGATGCTTCACTAAGAAGAATGTGTTTCAACTTCATTGAGGTTAACACAAAAGATGTAAAGTCACCATCTCTTTTAGTGGCTGAATAGTATTCCATGGTATACATGTACCACAGCTTGTTAATCCATTCCTGGGTTGGTGGGCATTTAGGCTGTTTCCACATTTTGGCGATTGTAAATTGAACTGTGATAAACAGTCTAGTGCAAGTGTCCTTATGATAAAAGAATTTGTTTTTCTTCTGGCTAGATACCCAGTAATGGGATTGTGGGATCAAATGGGAGGTCAGGTTTGAGTTCTTTGAGGATTCTCCGTAATTTCTTCCAAAAGGGTTGTATTAGTTTCCAGTCCCACCAGCAGGGTAAAAGTGTTCCCTTCTCTCCACATCCATGCCACTATCTGCACTTTGTAATGTGGACCATTCTCACTGGGGTTAGGCGATATCTCAGGGTGGTTTTGATTTGCATTTCTTTGATAATTAGGGATGATGAGCATTTTTTCATATGTTTGTTAGCCATTTGTCTGTCTTCATCCGAGAAAGTTCTGTTCATTTCTCTTGCTCATTGATATAAGGGATTGTTGATTAATTTGAGTTCTCTGTAGATCCTAATTATCAAGCTTTTGTCTGATTCGAAATATGCAAATATCCTTTCCCATTGTGTAATATGCAAATATCTTTTCCCATTCTAAGTATATTTTCAGTACAGTTTCACATGTTTCCAAATGGGAAGTTTATCATGCAAGGATGACTAGATGTAGGATTACTTTTTCCAGTTAGATAACTGTGGACAATTCCTACCTGTTTTCTCATCTATACAATGGGAATAATGCAGAGCTCTCCCGAAAATACAAGGCTTGTCATGTGACAGGAGAGAGCAGTTATGTAGTACTACACCACATTTCTGTGAAATTTGGGTGTGTTTAGGTGACTTTGATCACCATTTTCTCTCTTGGAATCTCCCAGTCTCCAATGAGATGGGCAGACAGAGCTCAGTATCTCTAGCTCATGACTTTTAAAGGCAAGAGAAAGATTAGAATAATAAAAATAATGGATGAAAAATAAGTGCCCTGATGATATACTCTAATTTGTTAAAACAATATAGGACATACACCCTTGTGAGTATTTTCCTATGTTAGAGCCTGCGGGCTCATAAATAATGGCAGGAACATTATTTAAAGTATTTATTTAAAAGGAATAAAGGCACCTGCTGGGCACGGTGGCTCATGCCTATAATCCTAGCACTCTGGGAGGCCAAGGTGGGAGGATTGCTTGAGTTTAGGAGTTTCTATTTTCTAAAGAAATAGAAAAATTAGCCAGTTTGGTGGCATGAGTATACAGTCTCAGCTACTTGGGAGGCTGAGGCAGGAGGATTGCTTGAGCCCAGGAGTTCAAGGTTGCTGTGAGCTATGAAGACCCCACTGTACTCTAGCTGGGGCAACAGAATAAGACCCTGACTCAAAAAAGAAAAAAAAAAAAGAAGGAAAGAAAGAGAAAAAGGGAATGTGGTATCATGTTAGAACAATATTGAGCACATTCTTTTAAATTCTATTTTTATAAAACGAAAATACACTGCCTATTTGGGCAAGAGACGGGGTGGTGTGAACAAGAGCTCCCATCTGTTCCCAGAGGACCACACGCAGAGGAATTGAGATGAGACTAGAGAGGGAGAAAGATCTGGAAACGTGGGGAGGGTCCAGCGTGGGGAGTGTAGGGAAACAGGTGCAGGCTTAGTGAGGAGGTGAGGAAAGATGCTGCGGAAGAGAAGGGATGGGGAAGAAAGTACCTTCACCGGCAGGGGCCAAGGTCAACAGAAACAGTACTGCGCTGCCGTCTGCCACTTCCAGGAAGGTTCCCTGTGGATAAAAGGAATCCAACAGATGTCAAGGGGAAAAAATTGAAAAATGGGACAGATCCTGGGTCTTGTCAAAGGACAACTTGTTGTTATTAATGAACTCCCATGAGATTAGTTGTAGAAATCTTAACCACAAAATATAGGGCATGATTCTAACAGGCAATTTCACACGGCCCTGAGTGTCAGGCACTAAAGGGGAAGAATTTAAGGAGTCAGTCAATTTGCAATGTGTTACCTAAAGAATCCCCGAAAGAAAAGAGGGAGACTGTCGGTGGAGCTGGGTCACAGCACCAGCGGGCAAGCCAAGGACAAAGGCTGTTCCTTTATTTTACTGGGAGGTGAAGTGGTTTAGCAATTACATAGTTGTGCAAGTAAAATGACACTGCAGAATGGTCCCAGCATGGTGGCTCACGCCTGTAATCCCAGCACCCTGGGAGGCTGAGGCTGGAGGATTGCTTGAGCTCAGGAGTTTGAGATCAGCCTGAGCAAGAGTGAGATTTTGTCTCTAAAACAAATAGGCAGGCACTGTGGCAGGCTGTGGTCCCAGCTACCTGGGAGACCAAGGCAAGAGGATCTCTTGAGCCCCAAAGTTTAAGGTTGCTGTGAGTTACCATGCCATAGCATTCTACCCAGGGTGACTAAGTGAGACTCTGTCCAAAAAGAAAAAAATGACACTGCAGGGTTACCTCAACTAAGAGAATGAACAATACATGATAAAGGAAGGCAAGGCAAATTTGAAGAACTGTGGGATGAGAATATGTCATTCTTCTGGTTTGCTTTGCCTGGAGTACAGAGAGCCTATGAATATATTAAAAAATACGCATAGTATATATCTCCCTAAATGTCCATCTTAGAACATCAAGTACCAATTAACCTCATACAAAATTGTTCCCAGTGTGGAGACTCAAACAATAAAAAACAGAACAAAAAAACCCTTAATGCAAGGAGGCAGGTAGCAAGGTCATGAATATAATAATTTTGTAGCTAAAGATAGAGAATTATGAAGGGTCATTTATTCAGAAGCTGTAATGAAGGACTCCACTGATTTAGGGAAGAACATCTCGTTATTCTGTAGTCCTGTTCGTGTTCTGAAATCATTCAGTGTTTTCCCCTTCAGCCGAGTCTCGAGAGAGTCTTCCCCTACACTGATCTCAGAAGCCAACAAAGATCCTAAGTATCTGAAAGAACAAATAGACAACACAGGCAAAACAAGTAGAACACGCCCCGGGCACGGGCAGGGGTCCATGTGTGTTCTTACTGCCCTGTGTTTGACCTCCATCCGGCATGGCCTCAGGGCTGTCACATGAGCTGACCCCTCATTGGTCCCTGTGAAACTTGATCCCATTTGTGTCCACAGAGAAAGAGAGGGAGCTGATAGTTGCACCTGTTGCTTTGTGCCAGGTGCTATTGCTGGCCTATTATTTATCTAACATCTGAGTCTACCCAATGACTCACCACATCAGTGCTATTGCACGTTTCATGGGGAAAACTGAGGTTCAGAGAGGACGAATAGATTTTCCTAGGTCATGGTGCTGGTGAGTGGTGGAGCTGATGGTGGGATCGGTGTGCGCTGGAGGGAGACCACTCATTTCAGCGTACATTGAAGTTCATGAGGTAAGTGGGGGAAAGGAGACTTGAGAGCTAGAATAATGTCAGATTATGCAAGAACACGTACCTCCATGCCAAAGAGGTTTTGGATTTTATCCTGCAGCAAGGAGGATTTTCCAGGGTAAAGCAAGGAAGGCGGCAAAACTAGTTTGCTCTTGTGAAGGCTGGGGCATAGCATGAGGACAATGGCTCGGGAGGTTCCAGGGAGAGGCAGGGCGGGGAGTGTGAACTCAGTCTTGGTGGTGGTGCAGCTGAGGACACACCAGAGTTGTATTACGGAGATGCTCTCGGTACCTAGACAGATGGCAGTGACGGTGCTTGTTTGCCTGCTACTGAAACCATTTCTGACTAAGTTGAGTGGAAAAGGGCTTTCCTGGAAGGTCATGGGTTGCTCACAAAATTAATGGAAAGGTTTACCTTGAGGCTAGGAAAATGGGCAGAAGGCCATGAACAGTGGTTCACACCTACAATCCCAGTGTTTTGGGAGGCTGTGGTGGGACGATCACTTGAGGCCACGAGTTCATGACCAGCCTGGGCAACATAACGAGACCTCATTTCTGCCAAAAATTTAAAAAATTATCTGGGTGTGGTGGTGCATGCCTGTGGTTCCTGCTACTCAGGAGGCTGAAGTGGGAGCATCTCTCAGGCAAGAAGTTTGAGACTGTAGTGAGCTGTGATCTCACTCCTGTGCTCCAGTCTGAGAGACAGAGCAAGACTTTGTTTTCAAAAAAGAAAAAAGCAGTTTCTGAGAAGAGGCCAATTAACAATTCAATATAAAGCAGCAAATAGAGGAGGGGAAAATATAAGACCTGTTGGGTCACAGAGCCACATGAAGCATTTGGCATATACGGGGGCTTCAACATGCATTGAATGATAAACGCACAGGGACTATTTTGGTTATTTATTATTGAATCCCCAATGCCCAGCACAGTGCCTAATAGTAGAAATTTAATAAATATTTATGGAATGGAGGAATGAATGACTGACTCCTTACAGCCATCACTACAGTTCAGACCCTTAGCATTTATTTCAGGTCATTGCAATGTTCTCTCTGTAGGTCTTGATTCTAATCTAGCCTTCCTTTAATCTATTTTCTAAAGTGCCAACAGAATTTTTCAAAACACAAGTCTGATCATATCTTTGTCTTTTCTTTTTTTTCAGATGGTGCTCTGGGTAGAGTGCTGTGGCATCACAGCTCACAGCAACCTCAAATTCTTGGGCTTAAAAGATTCTCTTGCTTCAGCCTCCCAAGTAGCTGGGACTATAGGCGCCTGCTGCAAGGCCTGGCTATATTGTTGTTGTTATTGTTGTTGTCATTGTTGTTTAGCAGGCCTGGCCGGTTTGAACCCACCAGCCCCAGTGCAGGTGGCCGGTGCCCTAACCACTGAACTATGGGTGCCTAGCCATCATGTCTTTTTTTTTTTTTTTGGCTAATTTTTAAGAGGCTCTCTCTTGCACTCCAGAGAAAATCCAATCTCCTTAGCATGGTTTAGAACAGGGGTCCTCAAACTACAGCCTGCGGGCCACATGCGGCAGTGTGAATTGTATTTGTTCCCGTTTTGTTTTGTACTTCAAAATAAGATATGTGCAGTGTGCATAGGAATTTGTTCATAGTTTTTTGTTTTTTGTTTTTTTGTTTTTTTAACTATAGTCCGGCCCTCCAATAGTCTGAGGGACAGTGAATTGGCCCCCTGTTTAAAAAGTTTGAGGACGCCTGGTTTAGAAGAACTTTCAGCCCTGGCCTGTGTTCACTTCTCTCTTTTTAGAAAATCCTTTCTGAGCTTAAGGCTCCTTCACATACAATAATTAGTCCTTTGCAGAGTACGTGGATTGGGAAATGGATTTTGCTGTCTGCAATACAAACCTAATTACACAGGCTTACCCATTTTTTTTTTTTTTTTTTTCACTTAACAAGCAATCTGGAAGTGGGCAGTTCAGTGCTGCAATGTTAAGAAAGTCTTAATGTAGCTACCTTCCAGTCTCCTGCTTTCTATTAAGAACTGCAACCTGCTATAGTAACAGTGTAACTATTAGGTCTAGGAACTGAGAACATCTGTGTCAACTATTAGGAGGAGAGAGAGACAGAATTTGAGTTGAAAGACCCAATAAGGTAATGCCCCATTCAGCATCTTTTTTTGTTGGATCCCGGAAGACTATGCCCCAGAAGATTGTAACCAATTGGTAACTTCACTTTACTTCAGGAAATTTCTGCACTTGAATACAACTGAGGCAGTAACCTGTTCACCTGGATAAACAGCTCGTTTTACACAACAGATTGTTTGCCAAGACTCACTTCAAGACCCTCACCTGGCTATGTGTACCTATCCTAAACTGTGGTGGCATGAACTTGGCTGATCTCAGTTGTTGCCCTGAGTGAAATGGGGCTAAAATTGGGTTCTCAAAAGATCACTTTATACAGTTACTGAACCCGCAGGGGATTCTGCTCTTGGTCCACAGAAAGCCAGTTACTGAGACAATGAAGATTGCCAAGGAAGAAAGGAAATTTGTTGCAGAAGATTTTACCCAGGAGCTGGGAGAAGGGCCTCAAATCTGTCTCCCTGACCAACTGAGCTTAGGAGTTTTTTTGTTTGTTTTGTTTTTGGCCAGGACTGGGTTTGAACCTGCCACCTCTGGTATATGGGGCCGGTGCCCTACTCCTTGAGCTGAAGGTGCCGCCCAGCTTAGGAGTTTTTATAAAGGGGTTCAGGAAGGTGGCTCCGTGTAGTGGGATAGGTTGTGTTCAGAGCAACATGTGCAGGAAGGGCTAATTCAGAAGTCACAAGTTGATGACAGATGGTGAGTCTTGGTGTTGTTATCCTGCCAAGAGTCTGCCCTTTTGGGGAGACAACTCAAAAGGTAAAAGGAGTGGTGCCTGTAGCTCAGTGAGTAGGGCGTCAGCCACATATACCCAGGCTGGCGGGTTCATACCCAGCTCAGGTTAGCTAAAACAACAATGACAACTGCAACAACAACAACAACAACAAAACAGCCAAGTGTTGTGGCAGGTGCCTGTAGTACTAGCTACTTGGGAAGCTAAGGCAAGAATCGCTTAAGCCCAAGAGTTGGAGGTTGCTGTGAGTTGTGATGCTATGGCACTCCTACCCAGGGCGACAAAGTGAGACTCTGTCTAAAAAAAAAAAAAACACCCAAAATAGCCACTACCCAAATATGGTTAGTGAGCACTTGAAATATAGGTAGCCTGGATTCACTTGTGCTGTTAGTATCAAATACATAGAAAATTCCAGCACTTTGGGAGGCAAAGAAGGGAGGATGGCTTGAGGCCAGGAGTGTGAAACAACCTGGGCAACATAGTGAGACCCTCTCTAAACACACACACACACACACACACACACACACAGAACTTATTCTAAAAAAAGAATGTAAAATATTTTGTTCATATTTTTGTATCAGTTACATGTCTTAATAATGAAAGATAGTACTGCTTTAAATGATTTTGACATGGCTACTGAAAAAGTTTAAATTATACATGTGGTTCACATGATATTTCCATTGGACAGAGATGGCTTAGACTTTTCTTTTAATTGGGGTCAATTATTTTTTTCTTGTTGATTTTTTTTTTTATTAAATCATAGCTATGTTCTTGTTGATTTTTAAGATTTCTTAATATATTGTTGATACATATCCCTTGACTGTAATATTTTTAGCAAATATTTCCTAATCTATAACATTTTTTACCCGGAAGTATTGATTCTTTTGCCATATGCAAAAGTTGTTTTTAAGAATCTGTCTATTACTTCCTTCATTGCTTCTGGGTATTGTGTCTTAATAAGGAAATCTTTCACCATGCTAAGATTATAAAAAATAGCTTCCTGGGCTTTCTTAAAATAATTTCTTTCTTGAATGTTTACTGTTGTTAGGCATCTGGAATTGATTTTTTTTGTTTGACATGAGATAATGGAAGTTTTAATATTTTTGTTAGAAAGTAGGCAAAAGAACACAAATCAGACGTGTATAGTTGGATGTATTTTTAAGGAGGGATGATTGTTTGATTGCTTTTTCCAAATGAAAACCAATTCTCCTAACGCTCATTCATTGAGCTCTCCTTATTTTTCCCCACTGATAGGAATTGCCTCCTTTAACATCTATTATAACGTTTCTGTAACAAATGAACTCTCCCTCTGTCTCATCAACAGATTTGATTATTCCCGCAGCAGAAATTCAATATTTTATCTTACTCTATTTTTTCTCTCTTTCTCTTCCTCTCCTCTCTCAACCCCCTTTTTTTTGAGACAGGGTCTTACTCTGTTGCCCAGGTTGGAGTACAGTGGCATGATCATAGTCTATAGCAACCTCAGACTCCTGGGCTGGAGCCCTCCTCTTTCCTCAGCCTCCCAAGTAGCTGGGACTACAGATGCACGTCACCATGACTAGTTCATTTTGCTTTGTTTGTTGTTTGTTTGTTTGTTTTTGTAGATACAGAGGTCTGGCTTTGTTGCCCAGGCTAATTTTGAACTCCTGGCCTCAAGTGTTCCTTCTGCTCAGCCTCCCAAAGTGTGAACCACCATGCTTGACAGACTCTCACTATTGTAATTATCAATGTTTTTTAGAATGTTTTTGTTTTTAGGAGAGCAAGTCTTTTCAAAATTTATCCATGGGCATGTTCTTCTCTGGCAAACTTCACAATCAGCTTGCCAATGTCCACATCAAATTCTATTAGAATTTTGATTGAGATTGACATATGAATTATTTTGGGAGGGAATTTATATCTTTACAACATTAGTTACTTCTATGCAGGAACATAATATATCTCTTCATTTATTCATGTCTTTTAAAAAGCAAATCAATAAAATTTTATACTTCTCTTAATACATGCATTATGCATTAGGCTTTTCTTAATTATTTTCTTGTTCCTGTTGCTATTGTGAATCTATGTTTTTTACTCTACATTATATAATTTTTTTATTTATCCAACCGAGTCAACGGAATGTTCTTTTGCTTCTGTTAGTTTTTCACTTGATCCTCCTTAGTTTTCTAGATACAATTATATGATGCCTCACAGCTGGCTTACACCAATTTACAACATTCAATTGTTTTCAGGAATCTTATAGGATGGTTGTCAAACATAGCCATTATTAAAAATTACATTATGTAAACTTATAATCAAATAGATCACATAAAAATAAAGGTAATAAATGCTCAAAGTTCATCAAATGCTAATTATTTTATTACATTTTACTATTATCTATGTTCTCGAGGTTATTTGTCCCCATTGTTTCTGGGGATTGGAAATTATTTTTATTGATTGATTGATTGATTGATTGGTTTGTTTATTTTTGGTAGACTTGTGGGAGGGGTCTTAGTATGTTACTCAGACTTGTTTTGGACTCCTGGCCTCAAGCAGTCCTCCTGCCTCAGCCTCCCTGGAAATTCTTTATACATTTTTTTACTGTGTGTCTCTTCTGATTCCGCATTCAATGACTTGACAGCCTCCACAACAGGAGTACTATATTTACATTATGAAAAGCAACAAATGTTGCATATCAGTTCTTGATTTATTGTTTTGTTAATTGTCTAGACTTAATAAAGTCATTGACAAAAGGCTAATAATGGAAACTGCCATGGTTTGGATATGATTTGAGTTTGTCCTCACCAAAACTCATCTTGAGATTTGATCCCTAGTGCGGCAGTGTTGGAGGGAGGGACTCAGTGGGAGTGTCTCCGTCATAGGGCTGGATGTCCTTCTTGGGTGTCTTGGTGCCATTCTTGGGGTAATGAGTGAGTTCTCACACTAAGTCAGTTCTGTAGGGAATGGATTAGTTCTCAAGAGAGTGGGTTATTAAACAAAGTCTGGAAACCCTTCAGGTGTGTCTCTTTTTCCACACACGTTCACTTTCCCTCTGACTCAGTAGTTCTCAACCTTCCTAGTGCTGCAACCCTTTAGTACAGTTCCTGTGGGTCAAGACCCACGGGTTGAGAACCGCTGGTGCTGCACGAAAGCCATCTCCAGAAGCCACAGCCATGCCCTTGAACTTACCAGCCTTTAGAACCATGAGCTAAAAAACCTCTTTTATGCAGCCTCAGGGATTTTTTCAGACTAAGATAGAGATTAAACTTTAGTGTATATCATATCTGGAGTCATTATCTTGTGAATAACACAGAAAATTGAGGAAATACTCTTGCAATATATGAAAACTATTTTTCCATTTAACCAAGAAGTCACTCACATCATTGACCAACAAAAGAAGTTTGGACAAGTAGTTTCGCTTTCATCTTACTTACATGTAAACAAAAACAGCAACCAATGTTCATGTTGGGAACCACATTCAGAGAACTGGTTTATCATCATGCCACTCCACTAATTTTACATGTAAATAATAAAATATTACACCTAACATTATTTTCTGCTTCTACTGCATTGGCTAGGGTTTGAGTACAATGTGGAATAAGACTGGTGACATTCTCTATTTGATCCTTATTTTAATGTTTCTATTTTATTATTAAAAAGGATGTTGGCTCTGTGTTTCTGGTAGATACTACTTAGAGTTCTGGAATTTCATTTGAATACTTTCCTTCCTACATACTAGTAGGAAACTTCTACAGCCTATTCTTAGTCAAATTTCCTATTTTAAAAGAATTCTTCCATTTTCTACAATTCTCTGTTTTCCTTCCAAAATTTTATGAACATATGGATTCCAAAGTCCTTGCAACACTTGGCACAATCTCACACTTAAACAAAACTTCTTGAAAAACTTGTCTATATTCCTAGTATAGTCCATTCCATAAATGCTTTTGTCCCCACCCCCACCCCACAGCACTGAGGCCACTACTGCCCAAGGCACCAGAGACCTTCTTCCCTGTGCCAAATCTACCTGGCAATTCTCTGCCCTCATTTCAGGACATTATTGTTAACTATAACAATTAACTATGTCTCTTTCATTCCATTTCTCCTCCTGGCATCTGGGGTCCCATGATCTTCTGGTCTCATTCCCACCGTTTCTCTTTAGTTTTCTAAACTTGCTCCTTTTGGCCACTATGTGTGGAAGGTCCTGGCATGCCTAGAGGTCAGTCCTCAGCCTTCTCTACCCACTTCTGCGCCTTTGAGTGTAATTTATTTGCTGATGACTTCTCTGTTTTCAGAATTCCTGTCTAGAGTATTCAGATGTGTACCCCTACATCCCCTTAGATACCTCTTGGACATCTCAACCCTAACAAAGTCAAAGTTAGCTGGGCACAGTGGCTCACACCTATATTCCCAGAACTTTGGAAGGCTAAAGCAGGAGGAGCACTTGAGGGCAGGAGTTCAAGATCAGCCTGGGCAACACAGTGAGACCCCTTTTCTACAAAAAATACTAAAATTAGCTGAATGTGGTGATGCCCACCTATAGTACTAGCTACTCAGGTGACTGAGGCAGGAAGATTACTTGAGCACAGGAGTTTGAGGCTGTGGTGAGCTATGATGCCACTGCACTCCAGCCTGGGCAACAGAGCAAGACCCAGTCTCAAGAAAAACAAAAACAAACCAATATCACTTTCAATTCTCACTCCTTCCAAGTCCACTCTTTTTGCAAGTATTCCTTTCTTAGCTAATGGCACTGTTAGTTCCTTATGCTACAACCTATCACATTGGATTATTTTCTTCCTCTCACCTACATAACATAATCCATCAGTAGTCACTGCTTTTTCCCCCTCCTTTTAAAATAGCTTCCCCCCAATCCAACCACAGCTGAGCATTAACATAACTTCCTATCCTAACCTAAACCTCACTTTCACCTCTCACCTGGACCACTACAGTAGCCTCTGAGTTGTTTCCAATTTCTGTTTTGTTTTGTTTTTTTGAGACAGAGCCTCAAGCTGTCACCCTGGGTAGAGTGCTGTAGCGTCACAGCTCACAGCAACCTCCAACTCCTGGGCTTAAGCGATTCTCTTGCCTCAGTCTCCCAAGTAGCTGGGACTACAGGTGCTCACCTGGCTATATTTTGGTTGTAGTTGTTATTGTTGTTTGGCAGGCCCGGGCTGGACTCAAACCCGCCATCTCTGGTGTATGTGGCTGGCACCTTAGCCACTTGAGCTACAAGCACCAAGCCATCCAAATTCATTCTTTCTCTTTCCATAGCAACTGTAGAAATTATGTATATACATAAAGTTTATGTCATTCCTTGCACAAAAAACCCCTAAATCCTCTAACAGCCTTCCATTACACTTAATGGGAAAATGCCTCTAAGGGCCTGCTGAGACCCCGTCTTCCCCTCCAGTTTCTTCTCACGCTGTCCTCTGCTTCACCTATCCTGTCTCAGCTGCACTTGCTGTCCTACTGCTCTCTAGACACGCCAGCTCCCTCCTTCTTCCAGGTTTGATCCTTGCTGGTTTCTCTGCATGGAACACTTTTCCTGGAGATGTTTCATGGAGGCTGTGTCCTCCCCATCACTCTGGCCTCTCCTTGGAGAGGTGTCTCCTGCCCATTTTCTCCAAACAGCCACTGCTGACCGTGCTCAGTGGCTCATATCTGTACTTCTAGCACTCTGGGAGGCCGAGGTGGGTGGATTGCTTGAGCTCACAAGTTCGAGACCAGCCTGAGCAAGAGCGAGATCCGGTCTCTAAAAAATAGCTGTGCATGGGCGACACCTGTGGCTCAAAGGATTAGGGCTCCGGCCCCGTATACAGGAGGTGGTGGGTTCAAACCTGACCTGGCAAAAAAAAAAAAAAAAAGCTGGGCATTGTGGCAAGTTCCTATCATCCCAGCTTCTTGAGAAAATGAGACTCTGTCTCAAAATAAATAAATAAATAAAATAAAATAAAATAAAGCTTAAACTACAGTAGAACCTTTATTAGTTGACCACTTCCTTACACTGACTACCTCCTTAAGTTGACCTAATTTTCATAGACCGGACATGTGCCACATATACGTATCAGTATAGCAGGCCTAGTTCATTAGGTTGATCACCTCTGTATGTTGACCAGTTTGTTACAGTCCCTTGGCTCTGCTGTGTTTATTATCTGATGTCCAGTATAGAAAACGTGCATTCACAAACTCTCCTTTTAATTGGCCAAGATCCCACTGACTCGGAGTGTTTTAGTTATCTATTGCTATATATCAAACAATCACCAAATTTTGTGGCTTAAAACAATCATTTATGATTGCTCAAGATTTATGGATCAATGGGAGGGGGAGGATATTCTAGCTCACATGGTGTTAGATAAAGAGCAGGGTGGATGGTGGAAGATCCAGAATGTCTTCACCCGCCCTGGCTGATAGTTGGTCTTCAGCTGGAGTGTACAAGAGGTTATCATCTAGAACCCTGACTTTCCTTTCATGTAGATTTCTCCACATGGCTGCTTGGACTTCCTCACAGCATGTCAGCTGGGTTTCAAGAAGTAGCCTTCCTAGAGAACCAGCAGCAACTTAATCACATGACTATGTTTCCAGTCATTGTGAAAGAGAAAGATACCATGCTTTGCCTTCCCTCATTTTTGTATGAGATTATTCTTCTCTTATTTTGGTATCAGGATTAGGTTGCTTTGCAAAATAAATCAGGAAGCTCTGTTACTATGCTCACTGCAGTAAAATAAAGAATCTCTGCAAACAGGGACTCTTTTTTTCAGACTGCTGTATCCCCAGCACCTAAACATAACAGGAGTTCAATAAATAGTTATTGAATAACTGAATGAGTCTTCCTGAATGTATTGGTAAATTTTACCAGACCTAAACGTGGTGCTTATTTCCTATAGGCATTTTTCTGTTTTACCATTTACCCAATTACTTCTGAGATTATTAGTTTTATTTTGTTAATGAGTTTCTGTTTCTTTTAAAATAAATTTGGTTAGCCACATTTTTCTAAAAAGTAATTCATTTCATCTAGACTTTCAAATTCATCAGCTTAATAGTATACATTGCTCTTCTTATGACTTTAAAATATCTTTTCCCTGTCTAGTTCTCTTTTTTCTCTATATTCATTTATTTTGAGACAGAATTTTGCTCTGTCTCCTGGACTAGAGTACCATGGGCTGAGCCCAGGTCACAGCAACCTCAAATTCCTGGGCTCAAGCAATCTTCCTGCTTCAGGCTCCTGAGTAGCTGGGACCACAGGTGGGTGCCACCACACCTGTCTAGTTTTTCTATTTTTATTGGGGGGAAGGGGACTCTCACTCTTGCTCAGGCTGGTCTTGAACTCCTGCCCTCCCACCTGGCCTTTCTTTTGTTTTTGATAAGACTTTCACAAGTTTGCTAATTCTACTGGTCTTTTAAGAGAAACAGATTTTGGGCCCAGTGTGGTGGCTCATGCCTATAACCCCAGCAGTCTGGGAGCCCCAGGTGGATGGATTACCTGAGCTCAGGAGTTCTGAGATCAGCCTGAGCAAGAGGGAGACCCCCAACTCTATTAAAAATGGAAAAACTAGCCAGGTGTTGTGGCAGGCGCCTGCAGTCCCAGCTACTCAGAGGCTGAGGCAGGAGGATCACTTGAGCCCAGGACTTTGAAGTTGCTGTGAACTAACATAACCAGCATGGCACTCAAGCCTGGGGCTGCAGAGTGAGACTCTGCCTCAAAAAACATACAAAGAAACAAATTTTGGTTTTATTGCTCAAGAGTATTTTTTAAAACTCTGACTTCAAATCGAAGCAGAAATTAGTAGTAGCCTTTATAATTATTTGAGGGTTGAATATTTAGTTTGTATCTTTTGCTATCTTCTAGGCTGATAATACATTAAGGTGGTAAGTTTTCCTCTGAGTGCTAAACTGACTACATCCATCAGTTTTATATACAGGATTCTCACTTTGATTTAATTCTATTTGCTTTCTACCCTTCAAAAAGTCTTCAAAATCTCTGATCTCCTGATGACTTTTTTCCCCCTTTTACTATGTTGTTTAGGATTTGTCTTTTGGGGTAGCCAGGCTCCAGGGCAGCACCCCGCCCCCCAGCACTCTCCTTGTCCTGGTGTACACATCCTTCTGGGCTCCTCTTCCACACTGTACCCAAGGTAGTCTGTGTGATTAATGCATGATGGTGGAAATGATGGCATTGGATTTCTGAGGCTAGGTCATTAAAGCCCTTGTGCCTACTGCTTTGCCCTTTGTCCCTGGGGTCACTCACTCTAAGGGAAGACAAGTGCCATAGCAAGGGGACACTCAAGCAGCCTAAGGAAAGTTCTACACAATCAGGAACCTCATGAGGCCCCCTAAAAACAGTCATGGGGTGCACTTGACAGTGAATTCTCAGGGCCTAGTCTGATTTTCAGCTGATTGCCTACATCTTGATTATGACTTAAGTGATTTTTTTTTTTTTTTTTTGAGACAGAGTCTTATTTTGTCACCCTCGGTGGAGTGCAGTGGTGTCATAGCTCACAGCACCTCAAACTCTTGGGCTCAAGTGATTCTCTCGCCTCAGCCTCCCAAGTAGCTGGAACTACAGGCACCCATCATAATGCCTATCTGCTTTTAGAGACAGGTCTCACTATGGCTCAGGCTGGTCTCAAATATGTGAGCTCAGGCAATCAACCCGCCTCGCTCCAGAGTGCCAGGATTATAGGCGTGAGCCATTTTGCTCGGCCTCATAAGTGATCTTAAACTGAAAATTTTCAGCTAATCTACTTCTTAATTTCTGACTTACACAAATGATAAGATTAAAAAAAAATGTTTGCTCAATTAAGCTCCCAGGTTTTGGGATAATTTTCTATACAACAATAGGTAACTAATATCATTTTTTTATGTTTAAAACTTTTAATTATGGAGTATATTTAATTATGGAGTATAGTTGCATAATTTTATAGGGTGCATGTGATGTTTTGATACAGGTATACAATGTAACTCATATAATTTTAAAATATATTCTATGTCATTTCAATAGGATTTTGGAAGGCAGAGAAGGAAAAGATATGGACTCAGTCTTGAACTGGACTCTCTCACTTTAAAATATTTCCTCTTCACCAGGGTTCTAACATTTTAGACAAAATATTTGTATTCATAAAGGGGAAAAGATCGGGAGGAATAGATGGTCACAAAAGGAAAAATGTTAATATTAAAATTCCATGACACATTCTAACCCTTGTACATTTGCATATCTACTAAGGTACAAAACTGTTTGTGTTAGAACAAATAAATGTCAATCCCACAGACCTGAAGCTAATGGGGAGGAACCATGAGGTCAACATGTTGCTTAGCAACTAAAGAAAGAAGGGACCAAACAGTAGCTTCCCAGAGACACCGTCACCATGATCCCATCCTGGATTCAGTTGTTGTGGTGGACAGATGAGTGTGTAGAGGCAGTGGTGGGTCAAGTATTACATTCTCTTCTCTTTTTTTCCAGATCAATTCATTCTTATGTTAATTATTTCTTTTCTTTTGTTTTCTCTTTTCTTTTCTTTCCTTCCTTCCTTCTTTTTTTTTGGGGGGGGGACAGAGTCTCACTCTGTGATCCAGGCTAGAGTGCTGTGGCATCATCCTAGCTCACAGCAACTTCAAACTCTTGGACTCAAGCAATCCTCTTGCCTCAGCCTCCTGAGTAGCTGGGTCAACAGGCGTGTGCCACCACACCTGGCTAATTTTTTTTTTTTTTTTTTTTTTAGTAGAAATGGAGTCTCACTCTTGCTCAGGCTGGTCTCGAGCATTTTACCCCCCATGGCCTTTCAGAGTGCTAGGAAGTAAGGGTGTGAGCCACCACAGTGGGCCCGGTGTTTAATATTTTCCATTTAAACGTTCACTCTAATACCTTTCCAGTTACTCCAAACCTTTGTTTTGGGAATTCTGCCTCTTTCATTTCTTTTTTCTTTTCCCCTCCCTGATGACCTCCCTTTAGTCACTATCACGCCACCAGTCCTCCAGCACACTCGAAAGCTTCTCAGTCCAAATTTTACGTGTACATCTGAGTTTGGATATCTGGGAAGGGACCTCTGCTTTTTCTTTGTTTCTCGATAGACTTACACAAATTGATTCCAGCTACTTTAAAAGCGTCTCTCTGAAAAAATGTGTCTCTATGTGTCTTTTCAAATGGAAAATGCTTGAAAATAATTACATTGTAAGAAATGAGATTGTAATTTGTGCACTGCCAATTTTTTTGCAGACTTTAGTTACATGATTTCCTGCGTTGTTATAGTTTGACAAATGTATTATGTCGCATGATGTCACATCACAGAACTTTTCCTGTTACTTCTGAGTGATTTACTTCAGCTGAAAATTTATAATGTGTGCTTAACAGGCTCACATAATTTCAGAACTCAGGAATTAGAGTGGTACATTCTAGAATACTGGGATTTTAATGTGTTAGGTTAAATTAAGTAGAATTCTTATGGTGCCATAAGCACAGCATTTGGAGCTAAACACAAATGGGTTCAAATCTTTGATGTACATGTCAATCGTTGGACATGTGACCTGGTATTTAATGTCTCTATTTCCTAGTTTCTTCCTCTGTAAAAAAGCAAATAGTACCTGCCTCGCAGAGCTGTTTGAGGGTTCAATATGGAAAAATATTGTAAAATATGCAACACGGTTTAAGTGCTCAAAAAATGTTGATTTGACCCACACATGCACACAATATTATCCTGAAGTTTTCTAACTATAATTTCTAAAAGACTTAAGCTATTCATATTCTAAATTAGTATTTAGATCTTTTTTTGACCATTTTAATCTCACAGCACACTTGGACCTATAGTTAAACTTCTGCAGCACACTTAAATTATGTTGATTAAAAAAAGTAGAAAAGGAATCTACTAGGCTTGGCTCAGTGGCTGATGCCTGTAATCCTGGCACTCTTAGAGGCTGAGGGGCGTGGATTGCTTGAGCCCAGGTATTCTAGGCCCATCTCTACTAAAAACAGAAAAAATGACCCAGCATCACGATGGGCGCCTGTAGTCCCAGCTACTTGGGAGGCTGAGGCAGGTAGATGGCTTGAGCTCAAGAGTTTGAGACCAGCCTGAGCAAAAGCAAGACCCTGTCTCTACTAAAAATAGAAAAACCAGCCAAGCATGGTGGTGGCGCCTGTAGTCCCAGCTACTTGGGAGGCTGAGGCAGGAGGATCGCTTGAACCTGGGAGTTTGAGGTTGCTGTGAGCTGTGACACTATAGCACTGAAAGTAACAGAGTGAGACTCTGTCTTAACAAAAGAAAAAGAAAAAAAATATATATATGTATACTTACTGTGCTTTGTACTTCTTTTAAAAATAATTTAATTCATGATCTTTAAAATATAAAATAGTAACTTTAAAACTCGCATGCTTCAAAAAATCATAAATGATACGACTTTAAGTTGTATCCTAAATCACTTACATGAAGTAAGGGGGGAATATAGTAGGGACAGCACTTAGGGAAATAGAAGTACTGTATTCAAGATAAACCATTTGCAATTTACAACACACATAGATTTGACAAACTTGGCAACCTATGTATCTCAAGTACTATCTAAGTTGCTTAAAACTGGGTGCTAATGTAACAAAGATGTGTGGATTTCTACAAGAATAAAACTTCCCTAAAGTCTTCTGGTGGTTGGAAAGGGAACGCAAGGAGAGTATTGATGGAATAACCTGCACCAGGGCCAGCTGAATAAATGCTTATTCAATTAGCAGTGAGTCAAGGCAACATATTCCCTTATAGAGGGTAGAACATATAATTTCTAAATGTCTAAAACCTGGAATTAGTGCCTGACCTCAGCAAGGCCAAGAGGTGAAATGTGAGGGTAAAATTTGTTCTAATTTTCTATCTAAAGATACTATTTTTTAAAGCCCTAAAAACTGAAAATTACTTTTCCTGGGTACCATCTTTAGCTTGTCTTATAATTTCCATTGCAGGCTGACTGGCTAACATATAGGTGAGCCCAATAATTGGGGTTAAATATTGCACTAAGATACTGGGTATGTGGTTTCTTGCCTTACAATCCATATCATGATTTGTATTAAAGTTATTTAAAATAGTTCCTAAAGACCTTCCCCTACATTTTACACTAGGAATTTACCCTTTTAACTATCCTCGCCTGAGGCCCCTCCCCTCAGTGAGATTAGAGTTGGGAGAAAGAAAAGAGGAAAATCAAGTTAATGAAGGATCACTGAGCTGGTAAGTGGGCAAAAGCCTAATGGACCCTGAATCTAAAGACATTCATTCATTTATCAAATGTTTGTTGAGCACCTGCTGTATGGTAGGTTCTGAGCACCTGCTGTGAGCTAGGAAAAAAGTGACAAAGTAGATATGACTCTGCTACCCTTGATTTTTTCTTTTTTTTAGATAAGGTCACATACTGTCTGCCAGGATAGAGTGCAGCAGGCAAAATCATATCTCACTGCAGACTCCAACTTGTGGGCTCAAGCACTCCTGCCTCAGCTTCCTTGGCAGCTGAGACTATGGGCATGTGCCACACTGCCTGGTTAAATCGCTCACCCCCTTTTTTTTATACAGATGAGATCTCCCTATGTTGCTTAGCCTGGTCATGAGCTCCTGGCCTCAAGTGATCTTTCCGCCTAGGCCACCCAATGTACTGGGATTACAGGTGTGAGCCACCATGCCCAGCCTGAAAGAAGTCCAACATACATAATTTCAGATTGTCCTAATCAACAGGGCTCTGTGTTGAAGAATGGCAAGAGGGATCAACTTCAGACAGGGAGGTTGGGAAAGGTACTTCCTAGGAGCCAGAGTTTTAGGCTAAGAACTGAAATGCAACGGGTTAGCCATTTGACCAGGGTAGGGAAGATCACAGCAAGAAGTCACAGCATCTTCCATGAAGCTACCCAGCTAGAGGAGAAAAAGCTTGCCTTATTAGTGTCAGTACACAGAATTTTGGTGCAGGCAGAACATGATACACAAGGTAAATGCTTGTAAGAGCTGAGATGGGGGAAATAGACATGGATAAAACCAGCAGGCTACCTCTGAATTTATATATGCTTCCAGGCACTTTTCCCTTCCTTTATGCAAGTTTCTGTTGATTGCTGTTAAAAAGCATGAATTTTATATTAGGTGTCATAGGTATTGAATGAGGAAGGGAAATGCAGAGATGTGATTTATATTCTTAAGTGATCTCTCTGGATGACACGTAGAGAGCAGAGGAAGGCAGCCAACAGTGGGAGGCAGAGGGGTCAGTGGCCGTCTGAGTTGGGTGATGGGTGTGGAGGTGGAAGAATCAACAGTTCTTTATGGGTTGAATAAGGGAGGTGAGGGAGGAATGAAGATGACCACTAGGTCTCTGATATGACCTGTCAAGACAGATGGAGGTACCATGTGCTGGGATGGGGAGGAGTGGGCTTGGAGAGGGAATCAAGAGTTCAGTTTTGGAAAAAGTGAAGGAACAATGCCGCAGCTGGTTTTATGCAGCACTAGACTTTGTCGTATGAGTGTGCTACTCTCGTTTGAAGGAACTAAGACTGGCTAGACCAGCGTTACACGCTGTCACCCCCTGGAAGTATATTGCCTCTCACATCTTGTATTCTTTGAGCAAAGCCTTTTCCCCTCCAGTCCCTTTGCTTCCTATTCCAACTGTATCTATTCTTTGGCCTTTTGGAAAGAACCTCCACTTTTTAAGCCTCCCCCCCCACCTTTTTTTGCTTAGTTCATCAGTCTTCTGGCTGGACTTGATCTCCTAGCTGGCTTGAATCTGGGGTCAATGACATGAGCTACTTTCTCAGCAGCCATCCCAATTTCCCTCGTTCTTTTTCCTTCAAACTGTGCATTCATACATTTGCCACATTTTTGTATAGAGTGCACTACCTTACTGGGGAAGTAGAAGAGTAGTTTCATGGATAAAACCAGCAGGCTACATCTGAAAGAAATTATACATGCGTCCGGGCACTTTTCCCTTCCTTTCTGATAGTTTCAGTTGGATCAGCAAAGATAATGCTGTCATCTGTAGGCTTGGGAGGATGTGGAGTAATTGGCCAAATTAAGCTGCTAATCTGGAAGCAAAGAGTTTTGGATGGAGTTTTAATTGAGCTGATTGGAACCACAAGAGATAGTTTACCAACTGTGGAGTCTAGAAACTCAACCAAATTGATGACATCCTGTGTTGGACGGAGTCCTCAAAATCTATTCAGCTAATGTTCTCTCTTCACCATCCTGAATCTTTCTTCCCATCTCCTCTTCTTTTCTTTTTGTTCTTCAGATATTTTCTCTCTGCCTCTTTGTCTACAGGCATGTACCACCAACACCCAGATAATTTTTCTGATTTTTTTTCTTGAAATTTTAAGGTCAGTTTATTAAGTTCGATGATGAAAGCTATCAGAAGATATTCTGAAAATTATTTCTGCTTAGGAAACAAGGGAAGGAAAATCAAACCCCCGTGAGCATGGCAACAGAGGCTGTGGCAGCCAAGCCTCTCTGCAGATGGGGACAGTCCATCAGTCCATCATCTTCCAGCTCCAAGTCATCCATTTCCTGGAACAAAGACTTGTCTACTTGCACATTGTTTCCAGCATCCTCCAAGAACTGTATATCAGATGTGTCAAGATCATGGGATATTATGCAGCCTTAAAGAAAAATGAAGACTTTACCTCTTTCATGTTTACATAGATGGGGCCGGAACATATTCTTCTTAGCAAAGTATCTCAAAAATGGAAGAAAAAGTATCCAATGTACTGAGCCCTACTATGAAACTAATTTATAGCTTTCATATGAAAGCTATATAACCCAATTATAACCTAAGAATATGAGGAAAGGGGAGAGGGAGGGAGGAGAGGGGAGAAGATGGGTGGAGGGAGGGTGATTGGTGGAACCACACTTATGCTGCATCTTACAAGGGTACATGTGAAACTTACTATATGTAGAATATAAATGTCTTAACACAATAACTGGGAAAATGCCATGAAGCCTTTGTTAACCAGTGTGATGAAAATATTTCAAATTGTATATAAAACCAGTGCATGGTGCCCCATGATTGCATTAATGTACACAGCTAGGATTTAATAAAAAAAGAAAAAAAGATCATGATCTATTTCAAATAACTGTTTCCCACTTAATTTATTTTTCCCTGCTTGTTCTTTTTCTTTCATCTGTTTCTTTTTAGTTTCCAAAAGTTCTGCATCAAACTTGGCCTTCCAGTTTAAGAAATTTCCAATTGTAATGGGAGTGCCACGGGATAATTGCTTTTCAGCTTCTGCTGCTTCTCCTCTTTGTTTCTTTTCTTCCTCTCGTCTAGTTTTTATCTGACCTACTATTTCATTTCATTTTTCCTACACAGCTGTCTCTAAAGTAAAGATCATCACCACACCAAGATCTTTCTTCAGCCTGTAACGATAATCAATTTAAAATGTCTGAGATATCATTCTCTTCCTAGATTTTTCTGGGAGATTATCTCAGAAAGGGGAGCTTTTTTTCACTGTATGCAAACTCAAGGGTCACCTGGACAGTTCCATCCTTTTCTCCAGCCTCAGATGTCATAGTCATAGTGAAGCTGGGTGATTTTCTGATAACACTTAGCAGGACCTTGTCAATTGAAGCACTACTCAATGAAAAAGTGGTACGAGGAGACTCCATTTATATTTTGGAAAACTAGTTGTTAAGAAGATTGGATAAATGTGCAATCAAGCTGTAGAGTCCGGGGGTAGAAGGAATCCAGAGCCTCCAGCTCATTGCACATGGTAATCTGTCATCATGGCCCTTGCTGCTGCCCCTGGATCGCCCAGACACCTAGGCAGCCCACAGAATCCAAGTCCATGGCCTTGCTGGGAGATTGGACAGCAGCCAGGCTGGCTCAGGTGCAAAGAGTCCTTGCTGGATGGCTCTGTCCGTCTTCTCTAGAGAAGAGGCATGGCCAAGGCTGGTCTTGAATTCCTAGCCTCACGTAATCCTCCTGCCTTGGCCTCCCAGAATTCTAGGATTCCAGGCTTGAGCCACTGCACCTGGCCCAATACTATCTATTAATACATTAATAAATACTCCCATAATCCTCGCACTCTGGGAAGCTGAAGCAGGTGTATTGCTTGAGCTCACTAGTTCAAGACTAGCCTGAGGAAAAGTGAGACTTCGTCTCTACTAAAAATAGAAAAACTGAGGCAGGAGGATCGCTTGAGTCCAAGTTGGAGGTTGCTGTGCGTTATGACACCACGGTACTCTACCCAGGGGGACAGCTTGAGACTTTGCCTCAAAAAAAAAGAAAAAGAAATAAATCAAAAGATAATCAATTAGGAGAGAAGGCAGGCAAAGAGACTTGGTATGTTAGTCTACAGACCACTAAGAAGTTCAATGAGTAGCCAAGACCATTTTGGAAAAGAATATGACAAAATAGTAACTTTATTATACATTTTAATTAAATATAATAAATATGAAATGTATTCCAACATACTACAATGGTAAAACAGTGTGGCAACTTAAAAGCTAAAATAGTGAAAACATTGAGGGAATAAAGAGAAATAGACATAGTAATGGAACAGAATGAGGCTAATATGTGTAAAAATTTAGTCTATAATAAAAGGATCTCCAAATCAGTGTCACATGGAATTTGGACAAATAGAAAGGCTTTTTAAAAAGTTGAATTTATACTTTATTTTTATACAAACATATGTTCTAGCCATATAGAAAAGTATAAACGCTGAAAACATGACTACAAGGTGTTGGAAGAAAACATGGGTCAATATATTCATACGTTTGGTATAAAATCTTTTCAGTGTAGGAGAAAAGCCTTTTTTTCTTGTAGGTAGAAAAATAAGATCAGAAATATGGAGTTTATTTGGAATGAAAATCAACTTTAAAAATAAATTCAAATTAATATAAGGGTTCAAATGATTCGCTTACAACGTTTGCATTTGTTGAGATTGTGTGACACGCACCCCAACATTGTGCCTACTCGGCAGGAACACACCGATCCCTCGTCCTCCTTCCCTCTTCTCCCTCTCCTCTCTTCCCAACTTGAATGGAATTGAGTTTTTCTTTTGTGTATGCTTGTATTAGTCTGTCTCCTGGCTTCATATTAGTATTGGGTACATTGGGAAAATCAACTTTTAATCAAAAAAGTGCTTGCTTTTGTGCTTTAAGAAAAAGTCTGAAGACAGATGGCATTTTTCTTTCTTCTGAGCTATGAGCAAGCTCCTGACACCCCGAGAGAAAAAGCTAAGAATTCTACCAGAGTATAAGGTAGACTGATCCACTTAACTAGGGTTTATAAATGTAAGCTCTGCTAGGGCTTATTGTACAACAGCTTATTAAGTCTCATCCTTGCCATATTTAAAAATCAGCCGCCAGGTGGGGTTTATAGCTCACGCCTATAATCCCAACCCTCTGGGAGGCTGAGGCAGGTGGATTGCCTGAGCTCACAGGTTCTAGACCAGCCTGAGAAAGAGCGAGCCCCTGTCTCTAAAATTAGCTGGGTGTTGTGGTGGGCACCTGTAGTTGGGAGGTTGAGGCAAGAGAATCACTTGAGCCCAAGAGTTTGAGGTTGCTGTGAGCTGTGACGCTACGGCACTCTACTGAGGTCGACAAAGTGAAACTCTATCTCAAAAAATAAATAAAATAAAATAAAACAAAAATAAAAATAAAAATCTGCCCTGCTAAGCTGGTGCAGTGCCTCACACCTGTAATCCTAGTACTCTCGGAGTCCAAGGTAGGTGGATTCCTTGAGCACAGAGTTTGAGACCAGCCTCTGTACTAAAAAAAAAAAAAAAAAAAAAAAAAAAATAGAAAAACTAGACAGGCATTGTGGTGGGCACCTGTAGGTTCAGCTACTCAGGAAGCTGAGGCAAGAGAATCACCTGAACCCAAGAATTTGAGGTTGCTGTGAGTTGTGACGCCACAGCACTCTACCAAAGGTGACAAAGTGAGAGTCTGTCTCAAAAAAAAAAAACAAAAAAACGTATGTCTTGGCGCCTGTGGCTCAAGCAGCTAAGGTGCCAGCCACGTTCATCTGAGCTGGTGGGCTTGAATCCAGCCTTGGCCCGCCAAACAACAATGACAGCTGCAACCAAAAAAAAATAGCTGAGCGTTGTGGCAGATATCTGTAGTCCCAGCTACTTGGGAGGTGGAGGCAGGAGAATCACATGAGCCCAGGAGTTAGAGGTTGCTGTGAGCTGTGATGCCACAGCACTCTACCCAGGGTGACAGCTTGAGGCTCTGTCTAAAAAAAAAAAAATATATACATATATATATATCTATATATATATATCCTGCTGAAAAGGGGAGAACACTAGAACACTAGAGTTAATGATCAAGTGATTCAAAATTTAAAAACTGTAAAAAAAACTGTAAAAAACTTTCAAGAAGTTACTCCATACGTTGTAAGATGTGAATTTCAACACTGAACTTTTGCATGTGGATAAAAATTTGTTCTAATGAGATTCAATTTTTACTTAATTTTATTTTTTTCCTATAAAATTAAAAATGAAATACAACAGAGCTGGGGTTTTTATTAGCTCAGGCATCAAGAGTCTATTATATTAATGAAGCACTGGAACTTTGAGTCAAATAAGAAAGGCATTCATGATTCTTGGGACAGAACGACACTGTATACAGAGACAAAACCTTCTTTGCTGATTGGATGTAGTCAGAAGCTTGCATCAGTTTCAACAACAGAAATATACAAAAGCATTTTCTTGTTCACCAGGTCAGGGGATTGAGGGAACCCCCAAGTGAAATGCCATTTATTTCCTCTTATCTTGTAAGGAGTTATTATCTGAGCTAGTTTTTTGTCCGTGGAACTCTTCCAGTCACTTCTGTTCTGTATCATACAATCAAGGCACACACAGGAACATAATGTCACGGCACAAGAACTGCTCGTGTGACGGGCTTCGAGGCCCTGGCTTTGGAATCCAAATATCACTCAGTTCTCGACTTGAAAATTCATGTTCTGAGCATGTCCCTAAATGGTCTCTTGGTGATTCACTGCCATTGATAAAAATAGAAACCTCACTGGAACAATGGGAGAAAGATTAAACAGCTTCTGTGAAATAACTAATTAAATACATAAAGTAGAACTGAGATAAACCTGTACATTTAGGTCTTTAAAAATTATTCAATGAAAAAAAATTAAAGGTCTCCCCCCCATGCTTTACCCAACTTTTCCATGAATTAACTGAGGAAGTCCTTTCCCAAGGTACTGCCAGTCTTTCTTGTTGCAGTCAATAAAGAAGAAAGACAAAAACTTTCCTTCTACAAATTGTTTTCACCCTTTTTGCTAATGACAATGAATTTGAAAATGAAATGAATTTGAAAAATAAACCGGGTAAAAGGTGGAATCATGTCTCTTTCCAAAACAGCTTCCCACACTTTTTTTAAAACCTCTTTGGCAAATTGAAATAAAAAATCAAAACCTAAGTGGCCCGAAGACTCTCCTCTGCTCCTAGTTTGGAACTGTGCAATATGATGAACTATTTTTACCCCTGGCTTGCAGCCATCTGGTTTCCCTGCGAAGGTTCACGTTGGTATTTTTTAGTGCAGCTGGTCACATGTGCTCCCCCCTCCACCCCCCCCTCCGCCTCCCCCAAGGAAAGCCTGGTGACTTGGGGAGGAATGTGTCCAGACTGTCTGGGCATCTTACCTCTTGCTGTGTCCTGCTGGTAGGTGACACTCTTGATCCTCTTAGCACCAGCCCTTTGGTTCTTTTACATCTAAGTGTTGAAATTCTTTTTCTTCTGTGGGATTTCGTATGAGTGTCAGTGCAGCAGATAAAACCTGGGAGCTCGACTTCACAAACCCTCCAGTCACTGGCATTTAGCCTGACAGCGTAGCCCAGTCTGCTTTGCAGCGGAGAGCAGTGTGCCAGGTCAATGTTAAGGAACCAAGCGCCTTGTCATAGTAAAACTGTGCTGCGGGCAGGCAATTAAAAAAAATGTATTTTCAAGGTTGACTTCAGGGAAAGAATAAATCATCTGACTAGGCCACACCAGCCTCAGTCTGGCCTCGCTCTCACGATGGCTGTCACCCACACCAGCAAAGCCATTCTAACAACCTGGACTTCTTGGCCGTTTTCTTTTAAAAATCGAGCCTGAAGCATTGACTGTCACCATTTAGAGAAGTGTCAGCTTCTTTACCTTATCACCACCTTCCTTCAATTAATATTTATAGGGTGCCTGCGGAATCTAACTTCTCACGTTTACAAATGGTAGCCAGGGGGAACAGCAGCCACATTCATTCGGAGCAGCCCTGCTCTGCAAGACCAACAGTGGGCTTTTTATTCTCCCATACTGATTTGTGTCCTTAGGGTCTACGGGTGACAGTGCCTACTGGAAGTGCAGAAAAATCCTAGTAATTAATATGGGATTATATAAATAAAAATAAGAGATTTTCACAGACTCAAGAACATTTCTCTGTCTTACCACATCTTCCCAAAGTCTTTGGTGTTTAGTTTTAGAATGAGTAATCGCGCTCGGAAAGCAATGAGTTTGTACGTGCTTGGAGATTGACAGGAATGGGTTATGCTGTGTCCTGTATAAGTTACTTTCATTATTGTAGACCAGATTTTTTTCTTTAAGGATGTTCTTCATATTAGGACAAACCTTTCCTTATCCCCTAGATATCTTGTAGTAGGAATGCTTCTATTACTAATTACAATACTACTTCAATTACTAGCTTGTGATATTGACCTTGACTACGAGGCAAGCTCTGGGCTAAGCCACATCTTGTAAGGTGTTTAAGAACAGAGGCTTTGAAGCCAGACTGTGGGTTCAGATCTCAACTCTATCATGTACTAGCCTTGGGTAAATTAATTAACCACTCTGTGCCTCAGTTTCTTCATCTATAAGAAGGGAATATTGCTGATATACCTTCTAGGGTTCAGGTGAGGATTACATAAGCCCTGGGGCCCACACATCACTGAATAGAGCTCCGGATGCTCATGAACTTGAATGGGAAAAATTAATTACATCTAGACACATCAGTCTGCAAAGTCATGGTGCTGTTAATCCTTTGATCAGATCTCCTTATGTAATGGTTTAAAAAAGAAGCATCTTTATTACCATATGACTTTGTATCGTTTGTGCAACTGTCTTGTCTATTTTGTTATCCCATTTCTTCTATTTGATGCACTTAAAATCCTTATTCTGAGAATAGGTTGAGAGGTTCCACAAGGTTGCCAAAGGGAACTGTAACAAAGGAAAACTCAAGAACCCTTGAGTTGAAACATGTGCCAAGTACAGACAATCATTCTGGGTACAGAATTATCATGATATATGTGTTTGTCTGTTTGGGTGCTATAACAAAATGCCATAGATTGGGTAGCTTATAAAGAAAATAAATTTGTTTCTTCCAGTGCTGGTGGCTGATGGGCCCAAGACCAAGGTGCTGGCAGATTCGGAGTCTGGGGAGGGCCTTGTTCCTGACTCATAGACGGTGCCTCCTCCCAGTGTCCTCTCCCAGCAGAAGGGTCAAAACAGCTCTCTCGGGCATCTTGTACAAAAGCACTGATCTCCTTCCCAGAGGCTCTGCCCTCTTAACCTAATCATGTACCCAAAGGCCCTATCTCCTAATACCATCACCTCGAGGGTTAGGACTTTGTCATCGGAATTTTGGAGTTCCATAAGCAGCTATTATTATTGCTATCTCATTTAGTTCTGATAATAATCTAAGAGGTAAATATGGCTGTTATCACCCTGCTAGAATTTATAGGTAGGTATGAGGGCAGGGACTTTTTTCTGTTGTGTTCATTGTGTATCCCCAAACCTAAAATGTGCATAGTGTGTGGTAGATATCCAATAATGTCTGTTTAATGAGTGTCTGAACCCCAGTTTTGCAAAGAGGACACGAGGGCTTGCAGAGGAGGCATATTGTACCCTCTGTCATCCAGCACCCAAGTCTTTAAGCCCCAGGTACTGTGGCTGCAGCACTGGAGACTGAAGTGCCCTGGTCATTTCACAATTATTAAAGCAGCACTGCTTCCCAAGTTTAGGAATTGCATTTGGGGGAGCACAATTTTTTTTTTGGATAGGGTCTCGCTCTGTTGCCTTTGGTAGAACGCTATGGTGTTATAGCTCATAACAACCTCAAACTCTTGGACTCAAGTGATCCTCTTGTACCTGCCTTCTGAGTAGCTGGGACTATAGGTGTCCACCATAATGCCCAGCTAGTTTTAAAGACAGGGTCTTCCTCTTGCTCAGGCTGGTGTCCAATTCCTGAGCTCAAGCAATCCACCTGCCTCAGCCTCTCAGAGTGCTGGGATTATAGGCATGAGCCACGGTGCCCAGCCCACAAAATTTGGTTTTAACTGGGGCTTCCTAATGAAGAAATAGAGGCAGAAGGAGAGTTTCAGATATGCAGAATTAGGAGTCCCTAGTCTCACCGAGTCTTATCAATGCTTTGATGCAAATAAAAATCATATTAACACGTGAGCATTCATAGCTTTCCCCTCTCATAGTTGCTAAATAGAATTCTGTCTTCATTAGGTTAGTTCCTAAAAGTCTAGAGAGCAGGATTCAGGTTGAGAAACAGGTGAAACGACAGAGTGGGAATAAGCTCTGGCAAGGACTGAGGTTTACCCACGGGAATGGCCAATGAGAAGAAGGAAGGATTCAGCGGCAAGGATAGACAAGATCTATGAGGTGTCAGTGAGTGCTGAGTGTGGCAGCGAGAGACAGAGGTGGGGATGGGCCACCATGCCTCTGGAGAGTGAGTGTTTTGGATAAAAAGAGAGGGTTTTTCAAAGTTTTACTGTGCAAACCTTCTTCTGACCCCTCTCCCAGAGACATGCACTTTTAAACCCCCTTTTTTTTTTTTAGAGAAAGAAGAAAAATTTTAATAACTTGTGAGCCTTTGACCTCATGTTTATTTTATTTATTTATTTATTTATTTATTTATTTAGACAGAGTCTCACTATGTCACCCTCGGTAGAGTGCCATGGAGTAAGAGCTCACAGCAACCTCAAACTCTTGGGCTTAAGTGATTGTCTTGCCTCAGCCTCCCAAGTAGCTACAGGCGCCCACCACAACGCCCAGCTATTTTGTTGTCGTTGTAGTTGTTGCACTTATCATTGTTGTTTAGCAGGCCCCGGCCGGGTTCGAACCCACCAGCCCCAAGGTATGTGGCTGTCGCCCTAACCATTGAGCTACGGGTGCTGAGCCCTCATGTTTATTTTAATACTATTTCTTCAGGACAGGGACCACAAGACATTCCAGCTTTTATAGGGGTAATAATATCCCTTCTCCTTCAGCAACACAAAATGTTCACCTGTCCTTTCTTTCCTACCTCATTTTTCTTTGCCCTTGTCAACTGCCTGCTAAGTTGCTCTTAAGTCCTGGGGTGCAGGGTCCCTTATATGAGATGGAAGAGTAGTCTTCTTCCTGGCTCTGTGATTCATTTTGTCACATGGAAATGGCATAAAACGAACCCAGTGTCTCTCCGAATTTTTCAGAAAAAACTGTTTGTTTGTTTTTTTGTTAAATTTTTATTTTTTTGAGATAGAGTTTTACTATATCCCAAGCTAGAGTGCCATGGCTCCAAGCCTGGCTCCTAGAAACCTCAGACTCTTAGACTCATGTGATCCTCCTGCCTTAGCCTCCTAAGTAGCACCCTACAACACCTGGCTAATTTTTCTATTTTTAGTAGAGATGGGGTTTCACTCTTGCTCAGGCTGGTCTCAAACCCCTGAGCTCAAGGGATTCTCCTGCTTCGGCCTCCCAGAGTGCTAGGATTATAGGCATACATGGAAATGGCATAAAATGAACCTAGTGCTCCCAGCCAGAAAAGAGATTTTTATCTTCCTTGTCTTATAGCTAACTACACACATTCAGAAAATAAATCATGGCTAACCAGGTATAGTGCAATCTAAATAAATTCTTTTAAAAATTTCAAGGGGAAAAAACCCTACACAGGAGGATTTAGATTACAGTGGTTCTCAACCTTCCTAATGCAGCGGTCCTTTAATACAGTTCCTGTGGGTGGCAGCCCACAGGTTGAGAGCCACTGGGTTAGAATGACAGTGAAGGGTTTTGATTTTGGCAGGCGGCAGATAAGTTTGATTCCCAGCTCTGGCAATTATTAATCATCTGAATCTGGGCAATGAACATCATCACTGTTGGACTCAGTTTTCTCACTGTGAAATAGGATGACCAGACACATGAGGCCTGTGAGATAATCCAAGTAAGATACTTACTGGGTGTTTCCTATTACTATTATTTCATGTGTAGTAATTTAGATGTTTGGAGCACTAATGCAAAAAGTTATTTTCTCGGGTGGTGCCTGTGGCTCAGTGGGTAAGGGTGCCAGCCCCATAAACCAAGGGTGACAGGTTCAAACCCGGCTCCAGCCAAATTGCAACAAAAAATAGCCGGGCATTGTGGCAGGCACCTGTGGTCCCAGCTACTCGGGAGGCTGAGGCATGAGAATGACCTAAGTCCAGGAGTTGGAGGTTGCTATGAGCTGTGACTCCATGGCACTCTACTGAGCGTGACAAAGTGAAACTCTGTCTCTAAAAAAAAAAAAACAAAAAAAAGTTATTTTCTCATCTGATATCTACTTTCATATTTAAATTTTACCTCTTTCTTGTTGTCTAGAATAGTCTCCAAAGACATATGCTAGTCTGTATCTCTTGTAGAATAGAAGGCTGCTTATGTATTTGGAATGCCAGCTTTTCTTATCAGTTTCTACCAGCCCCATTAAGGTTTCAAACCTTTCAGATCCAAATGTCGGCCTGGGCTAGACCTCTGGGGTGATGAGCCACCTGTCTTCCCAGTGTGGAGGAAGCTTCTCAAAGCACCATGTGTCAAAGTGGGCCCTGAGCCCTGCTGAGCCTTGAAAGCCTCTTCCACCATCGCTGTGCATAGCTCCAAGGATCCCTCTCTGTCTGCTTTGAAGAGCTTCACAGTTACAGGTAAACCTTGCCAGGGGCCATTCTCAGGGCCTGCCTTTGTTACAAGCCACCCCCAAACCAAACCAAAACAAAAGACATACCAGTTTTTTTTAAAAAATTGCAAGTGAGAAATAATAGGATTTGAGGTAGAAATTAATAAGTTATTTTGAATTAGTGAAAACAGACAACCGAACATCAATGATCGTGAAACAAAGGTTTGAGATCCACCCTGAATAAAAGACCATGTCAAGAAACTGGATATGAAAAGATGTGTGATGACCTCAAGATGACCAATTTCACGACTGATTAGTCACTGGGAACTTCAATAGCTGTATTTTTTCTTTTGGAAGGCTTAGGATAAGAGTCCTCTTTCCTCTTTCACTATCTTTGTAAAAAAGACGATAAAGAATAATTTCAATTCTTTTACTATGAAATCATCTCTTTCTTTTTTGTTCCCCTACCAGATGAGTTGTCCTTAAATACGATTTTCTTCACAAGCTGAAACGTCTTCGGCGATTGGTATTGGTTTTTAGGGTCAGGCCCAAATTTCCCAGGCTGGCAATCTAGGTCATTCCATGGCAGCCTAACCCTTCCCTACAGAAATCTTTTGTTCCAGCCTGTACCTTCTTTTTCCTCTAAACATGTACAGCTCATTGCTGCCTCAGAGATTTTATTCATGATGTACTCTAAAAGGAATGTCATCCTCCAGGGTACCTTCTCAGCCTACATAGTATCTTTCTCCTTTGACTCATTCTGCCTTCCTCCCCCAATTCACAGTGATTGCTCATACTTTGCTTCTTTAGTGACACTAACTCCTGTTTGCACAGAAAGATGTTCCAGGAGTGACGGGAGAATATAAAGTAAGGGCCCTCCATAGCACCCTAGACAAAGTAGTTTCCTTTTCTGAGGCAACAGAATGCATCAGAAGCATAAATAATTTAGACTGATACAGTGGATATTTTTACAAAAGACATTGTCGATATTTACATATTTATTTTTAAATTTTTTTTTTTTTTTTTATTAAATCATAGCTGTGTACATTAATGCGATCATGGGGCACCATACACTGGTTTTTAGACTGTTTGACACATTTCATCACACTGGTTAGCATAGCCTTCCTGGCATTTTCTTAGTTATTGTGTTAAGACATTTACATTCTACGTTTACTAAGTTTCACATATACCCTTGTAAGATGCACCGCAGGTGTAATGCCACCAATCACCCTCCCTCCGCCCACCTCTCTCTCCCTCCCCTCCCTTTCCCCCTTCACCCCATTCTTAGGTTGTAACTGGGTTATAGCTTTCATGTGAAAGCCATAAATTAATTTCATAGTAGGGCTGAGTACATTGGATACTTTTTCTTCCATTCTTGGGATACTTTACCAAGAAGAATATGTTCCAGAATATGAAAGAGGTAAAGTCTCCATCTTTCTTTAAGGCTGCATAATATTCCATGGTGTACATATACCACAATTTATTAATCCATTTGTGGATTAATAATAAATTATTATTATAAATTAATATTTATAAATTAATTAATTATTATTAAAATTAATAAATCCAATTTATTAATCCATATGCTCATGGCTGGGAAGAATCAACATTGTTAAAATGTCCACACTACTCAAAGCAATATATAATTTCAATGCAATCCCTATGAAAGCTCCGCTGTCATACTTTAAAGATCTTGAAAAAACAATACTTTGTTTTATATGGAATCAGAAAAAACCTCAAATAGCCAAGACATTACTCAGAAATAAAAACAAAGCAGGAGGAATCATGCTACCAGACCTTAGACTATACTACAAATTGATAGTGATCAAAACAGCATGGTACTGGCACAAAAACAGAGAAGTAGATGTCTGGAACAGAATAGAGAACCAAGAGATGAATCCAGATAATTACCATTATTTGATCTCTGACAAGCCAATCAAAAACATTCAGTGGGGAAAAGATTCCCTATTTAACCAATGGTGCTGGGTGAACTACCTGGCAACCTGCAGAAGACTGAAACTGGACCCACACCTTTCACCATTAACTAAGATAGACTCTCACTGGATTAAAGATTTAAACTTAAGACATGAAACTATAAAAATACTAGAAAAGAGTACAGAGAAAACCCTTGAAGAAATTGGTCTGGGCAAGTATTTTATGAGGAGGACCCCCCAGGCAATTGAAGCAGCTTCAAAAATACACTACTGGGACCTGATCAAACTAAAAAACTTCTGCACAGCCAAGAACACAGTAAGTAAAGCAAGCAGACAGCCCTCAGAATGGCAGAAGATATTTGCAGATTATGTCTCTAACAAAGGTTTAATAACCAGAATCCACAGAGAACTCAAACGTATAAGCAAGAAAAGAACCAGTGATCCCATCGCAGGCTGGGCAAGGGACTTGAAGAGAAACTTTTCTGAAGAAGACAGGCGCACGGCCTACAGACATATGAAAAAATGCTCATCATCTTTAATCATCAGAGAAATGAAAATCAAAACTACTTTGAGATATTATCTAACTTCAATAAGATTAGCCCATATCACAAAATCCCAAGACCAGAGATGTTGGCCTGGATGTGGAGAAAAGGGAACATTGTCAATATTTAAATATCTCCTTTGAGTTTATGTCCCTAAACGTATCTCTTTGTAGACACATGTAACTCATCAAACAGTGAGCTAAGATATA